>JBBYHM010350753.1:6419-24187 GCA_038381775.1 Adansonia rubrostipa
TTTTTTTTCTCGCCTTTGAATCTTAAGAAGACTAGTTCAAAACAAGAAACAACTAAGATTATGATCCCGTCGGATTAAGAGTCTGTAAGCAGATTGAATTAACAGTTTCCTCTAGACTCTAGTTACATTTTAGACAAAAAACATCAGCGCATTACTACCACATTGACAAGGAATGAATGTCTCTTAACATAGCCTAAGACAAATCTAGAGATGCAAGGGTTGAGTGGAAAGGACAATGGTAGCTAGATCCTCGATCTGATGCAGAAAGTTTCTGAGGAAACAAGGAGAGAGAGAGAGAGAGAGAGATTTGGCAAAAATTCTTGGTCTTCCCTTTGGTATGATATCCTACATTTCTTATGGGAGTAAAATAACAGTCTCGGAGAATTTTAGAGAAAGACCACACCATATATAAATAAAAAAAAAGGTTAAATAAACTCAAACATAACCCTATAAGATGAAGATTCCAATAGGATATATAAGCTGCACTCGAGTATAAGAGTTAGGTGACTGTGAGACTTTTGATGCCAGTCTCAACAGATACCTAACGAAACAAGCATAGCACAAGTAACCCAACGAACGACAAGGAAGGTGGATGGTCTAAAGTATAGCATAAGCCACTAGCATAGATAGGCGATACGATACGCTTAACAAAAAGAAAAAGAAACACCAAGCAAAACAACATTTGGCTCCCTTACCATTATTACATTGCCTGATGAGGTCCATCAGGTCACAAACAGACACTAGATCCTTTATCAAACCACAATGGACACCACTTTTCTGGCACCTAGCACAATCATATCCATTCCAGTGGAGAGTAAATCCATCAATCAAACAACTTTATGCGGTCAACACTCATTGTTAACTTATTCAGTTTCCTTGTCAAACTGAACAGGTAAAGCAATTAAAAGCTCAGAGAGTGTTCTTTTCCATTTTAAGTTCTAGCTCCTCACGATTCAACCCCCATGGACTAACACAACCCAAGAATTATAAATGGCACTGGAAGGGCACTTGATTTTAGTTTTAGCTTAATTAACTGAAGAGTCCGCACATTTATAAAAGAAAGAGATATTGGCATGGTAGGGACTGAAATCAAGAGAAAATTGATCAAAGGAGAAAGAAATTCTTAAGAAGAGCAGAGCAAGCAGTGCTAAATGATATACTTTGAATGAGAAAGTGACCACTCAAGGTCTTATAGATAGGTTTAATATCCTCAGAACCAATTTTTGAAGCCATGATGATCACAATACTATTGTCCAACACCATTAAAATAGAAAGGATAGCTTATGGCTAGACCACTACTGCTACAGCTTCTACTTGCAGCCCTAATATCTTGAATCCTCTGTTAGAACTGACTCGTTCAAAATGATTACAAAGATTTCGATCAAAATATAGAAGAATATTTTGAACAAGTTGTGCAAATCCATTTGAGGAACAAGTTAACATCCAAAACAAACAGACTAGTAAATACATAGGCACATCGGACAGTTCTATTATCAACATTGATCACCTTTTAAATTTTAATTGATTTTTCCTTTTAACTTACATTAACAACTACATTAGGTTGCAGAACTAGCAAGGTAAACCACAAGTATTTGTCCTATGTGAAAACCAATCAATAACAACAGAAAGCAATAATATTCTGCTGATAGGTGAAATGGAAGCTCATGAGAACTTGTTTTGGTGTAGATATGAAAGCGGCTTATGGTTGCAGTGTGTTGTGTTGGTCAACTTCTCTTCTGCCATGTTTATGATGTTATTAAAATATATTGTAGTTAATCTAAACTATTTTGTTTTGTTTCTTTTGTAGCAGATTTATGTTTCATTTGCCATCTTCCAATTTCAATCAAGTTGCAATAATTTTTTTTTTTAAATGGGTACTATCAACATTTGTGGCTGAATTTTTAAATTTCTGTGGAAGTTATTTAGCCTGTCACTTCCTAAACAAAGAAACTTTCTGTTTGCAATTATTGCATTGGATTAATTATTTACTTATAATAACCAATCAAATGAGGACTGTAATAATTACAAGGAAAGGTTTTAAAGGTCATGCTTTGCTTAGCCTCTGCATACATAAAACTTCAGCTTAAATAATTTTATTGCTAGTAGCTCATTTAAAACTTCAGCTTAAATAGTTTTATTGCAAGTAGCTCATTCATACAATTCAAGGTAATATATTAATCCCTTACATAACTCTTTGTTTACTATTTTATGATAATCATTGATCACCTTGATTAAGACACGAATATACTTTAGAGGTTAAAATATATTATATGATAATCTCCTACAGCAATCTTAAGAGTCATGTCACTGGTCAGAGTTAATTAAAAAAAAAAAAAAAAGGATTGTGCGGCTCCTAAGGAAAGCGGAAGTAAATGCTTAAACAGTCGGGAAAATCCTTGGACAGGATCCAAGAATTATGTCTTTAAGCACCTTAAGTATACAACAGAGGCAGTTGGTACATGTTTTATCACACTGAAATCTCAAGGAATCTCATCTGCCCGGCTAAAAACCTTTTAATTTGGAGATCATTTTTCTAACCTGTCCATCTCCAGATGGCAACTCGAATTGTTAGTATAAATCTAGAAAGCGGACTCTACAATCTTTTTAACTAAGTATTCAAAGTTCACACACTTGAGGAAACAGTTTCTTGACAAATTGGCATTAGGCACTAGTCAGTTGCATCGTATCCCGAGAGTCAAGTTTATGTTTTGATCAAGAATTTATCATTTGCAACACAAGGGCCTTCTCTTGTTTCAAAAAGGAACACCTAATCATCTCTCTATGGACATTTGGGACATTCTTGAGCTGGAGGCACTAAAGCAATTTGACAGTTTAAACCGGCAGAGGATAGGAAAAGAACAATAAAAGAATAAAGTGGACTGCGTCACTTAAATCTGTTTGACAGCGGAACTAAACGCATTGTCTCCGTCCATGAGAAAAGCCTAAAAGTTGAAGTCATAATTCAAATAAACTTTTTCCAGAAATGACCAAATAAGATCATATTATATCTTCTGTTTAACCATTTCCAGTCACAATCCAATTCAAAATTTTATCCTAAGGATATTATTTCCAAAGGTTTCGAAGAGGTTGTTTGATTATTTCTATACAGGCAACACATGAGACTTTGGGGGGTTTTGTTGTGGCCTAAGCACCAGTTTTCTCATTACAGGATACTGTGGTACCCAAATTTGCCGAATTTGTACCTTCCTTCGTAGATTTTGGTTTCTGATTAGAGAATTATGAGAAAAAAGCCGGTTTTGGTTAAATCAGGGGGATGAAAAAGCAGAGTGATGAATAAATGCAGGTTTGATAAATAAACCTGTTATGTTCCTAAGCAATCAAATTCATGTTCGCTGCTAGCACTTGTTGTCCAAAAGTTAGAAATTCAATTCTGTACCATGTGGGATCCACCAAGTGACTGATGATTAATGAGAGTGGGTTTATGAAACAGCAGATTAAGCAGCCAAAGAAGAACCTTACCCTTTCCCATGAAGGGTGGGCCGATGAACAGAGCTGTTCCTATAGCGAAGTTATAGAATACCCAAGACGACAAAAGAAGGTTTTCTGCTATGAGTTTGTTGAGACTATTCATTAACAAGAAGAGAGAGAGAGAGAAATACATACCAGAATGACAGCGCGCAGAGTGAGGCCTATCCGGGCAAAAGCACTTGAAATGATAGGTACTATAATCAAATCCACACTTGCCAGCACTCGCCTCGCAAATGCTACAGTCGCTCGCTATCCAATTCAACACAAACCCTTTATTGAGTATATCTTCAACACCTTCCTCTCCTTCAATAAAAGCCACAGGCGCCACCACACTTTTATGACAATATTCTGAAGCCAAATTTAGCATAGGATCGTTATTCAACAATGCCAACGTTGTAGTAGTTCCATTTTCAGCAGCACAATTAACCTTGTAATGTGAAAGTTCCGAGAGCAATTGCGTGGTTAAGTTGCAATTGAAGAGTAAAAATATTTGGCTTTGATTTGGGGGGAGATAAAACCGGTCTTGTGGAATGGATATACTTCGGATTGAATGGCTGCAAACGGCATCTCTATCAAGATGAACAGCATTTGACACGTGAAAAGATTGATTGTGATAAAAGATATCGTGGATGATATAGTCGCCATCAGGCAGGCTAATAATTGGGTCTTTGTTGTTTCTGCAGGAGATGTTGAATCCCGGATAACCACATATAGATTCCTGCTGCTGCTCCTGGATGAAGAATGGGAACTTTATGTTTAGCCTACCACAATATCTGGGCACGCTGCAGATTGTAAAGTTTTCATCCACAGCTAAACCTTTTCTTGCCAGGAAAAGGAAACCGAAGATAAGAAAGTGTAGCAGTACTGGAAAGAAAGTTGATGTAAGGTTGAAGAAATGGATTTGATTCATTTGGGGATCTTTGATGTTTTCGAAGAGAGAGATGGTGGTGAAGAAGAAAAAAACGATTACTTGAATATTATAATTATCATTATTACTACAAAGGAGACTGGGCGTGGTGGGGGCGAATTATTTAATTGCTGTGGGAGCTGAGGGACGAGTTGGTTTATTCTGTCTTTGTCTTGCTGTTATAAGACTTCTCCAAATTATCTGCCTCGCATCTTAGACCGCTGAATTTATGGCAATTTCCTAATATGGGGTCACTTTGAGAAAGTTGCACAAGTTGACCAACCTAAGCTTTCAAATCCTTCTTCTGACTTTTCCATGGCCACTTGAAATTACCTTTGCACTTTACAATACAATATATAATTTGTATGAGGCTTGGAATGGTTACATTATTATGACTTTACTAGTGATAATCATTGCTGTAAAATATTTAACACATTTCTCTATATCTAATATGATAAGGAAGTTCTACTTTTTAGCTCAAGTTGCTACTTTCTATTTTTTATTTAGAGAATTGATTTGAACTCAAGCTTTATGAAAAGTAAGATTATGCACGTATCATAATTTTAAATATAATATAATTATATATTATTAAATACAATAAAAAATAATTAAAATTTGAATAGCAGTAATTAATTTGGTATATATCAAATTAAATTTCTTTTCTCATTAAAAAATAATTTAATTTGATGCGATTTTTAAATCTCTACAAAATTTATTTTTTAATTCCCTTAATTCTAAAATATTTATTTTTTTATTATTTGAATAATTCTATTTTGTTGGAAAATATTTTGAGTTAAATACTCCTCATCTAAGAATTTTAAACATATATATTACTTATATATATTTTTTACTTTCTTTAATTTCTTTCTCCATCCAAAAAAAAAAATCTTACCACAAATCAGACCTGCTCAAGGGCCGAGTTACCAGCTCAAGCTCGAAGGTCGACCCGATATTTGAGAGAGTTTAGATAAAAATATTAAACCCGAAAAATGGGCTTGGACAAAAAAATTAGGCCCAGTTAAAAAATGGGCCGGGTTTGGATCTAACTTTCAAAGCCCAAGCCTGGCCTGACCCGGCCCATTTTACTATTCTATTATACATATTTATTTTATATTTTATGTATTATGTAGTTTTTATCATATAAATAATACATATATATAATATTATAGTGTAAACTTTAAAAATTAAGTTAAATTATTTATATTTATAAATTTAATAAAAAATTATTAAATTAATAAAGATTAAATTTTAAAAATAAATTATAAAAAAATATAATATGCATGGGCTTGGCAAAATTGGAGACCCACATTTTCGGACTAAACCAGACTTGGATAAATATATTTAATATTAATACAATGTTGAAACCTGACCCGGATCCTGCTTGGCCCAGTCTATGAGCATGTGTACCACAAACACGTCAAGTAATAGGGCAACACATTTATGAGTTGTCCTTCAATTAAGAGTTTGTTTTCGCTTGAGGATAACTTTATACGAATGATGATTCTTAAGTTAATGTTAATATTTTATGTAAATATTTATATAATATGAAGAATGAAATAATGTATTTAAAAGACGTTCAAAACTTTGACAAAAATTTTATATATTAAGCAATAGACTTTTTGCTCCATCTTCTTTTCATGTGTACCAAATTAATTAAAAAAAAAAACAATTTAAATCGACAGCATGATTAGAATAAAAGATTCAAAGAAATTAACTAAAATAATTTTTACTAAAAAATTTTTGATTTTAATATTTTATATTAAATTACATGAAAATTGGATATTAAATGTAAACTAAATAAAAAGAATAGACTCCGACAAAAATACAAAATAAAGGAAATTCTTTTAGAACAAATATTCAAATGCCTAAGGGATACCCTTGGCCCTATTTATGGTTGTAATTTGATTAGTGAAGTAAAATTAGAATATTGAAAAAAAAATCAAAAGTTTTAAAAATATTTTAATTTTGGCGGAAAAGTATGAATAACATAAGTCGGTTACATATATTAAATTAAGAATCCATTATAAGAGAAACAATGAGAATTTCAAAGTCAATCATCCCAAATAATATGCGGAAAATCAAAGGTCCAATTCAATACCATTGGTATTTAAGATTAGTTAAACTTAAAACATTCATAGCTATTCTTTGATTATGTTTTCTAGAATTTGACATTGATTTGTTGTTCTTATTTTAACTTAAATTGCCTTAATTATTATATAAGATTAAAATTAATTGGTGATTCATAATCTTTGGTCCATGTTTTATTTTTATTAGATTTAATAATTCGTATATTCGTATAACGTTAGTTGTTTTAACATCCCATAATCATATTTAAGATATTTTATAATATATCAAGTTTGATAGATTAATAATTCGTATTACTTTGATTTGAGAAATGTATTCGTATCGTATTTTAATTATTTTATGCGTGTCATATTAATGCAATTGTATCTAATATTATGATGTATAATTTTCATCTATAATCTTTTAAAGTAGCATTTGTTATCTATGACTTTTACTAATATTTCATTTTATCAATGACTTTTAAAATATATATTTCTCATCTTTGAGCTCAGATTAGTATTTTCATTTTCATCTATAGCTTAAAAAAAATTAATAAATTAATATACATAACCTTTTAAAAGATTTTATCGTTCATCAATCCATTAGGTAAAGGTTGAATAGTTACGGAATATTTACGTAAATTAATTGTCAATCCATGCAATACAATGCACAATTGTTAAGCCCAATAAACAGTTAGCAGCATGTGTGTTAATTATTTATTTTTTAATGAAAAAATAGTACATTTGTGTTATTTTAATAAATTTATTTTTATGTAAAAAAAAGAAAAAAAAAAGAGATGATAGAGAAGATGAGTTTATTTAATAATTTGAAGAAGTTGAAATTTTGGTTGCAATAACTAATTAAGAAAAATAATTATTTTATAACACATTTTTTGGAATAAAATTTATATTTATGTGAAAAAGATAAGAGATTTGGAAGAAAAATATGAGTTTTTTTTATAGATTTGAAGAGATTTATTTCAAATATTGATTTTGAAAAAAAAATATTAATTAAGTCTCAATCAAATTTAAAAGAAACAAGATTTATTTTAACAAAATTAAGCGTATTAAATATAAAATATACGTATATGTTATATAATTTATATTTTTTAATGAAACAGAAAAAAATAATTACCACGCATGAGGCTGATAAAAACTAGTGTATGACTTTGTCATGTGTGCATCGAGCTATATGGCTACATAGATATTTTTATTAATTTTATTTTTAACTTTTAGATAATAAGTATAATTTTTAAAAGTTATGGATGAATAAATATAACTTTTAAAGGTTGTGGATAAAAATAAAATATTAATAAACATTATAAATGGTAAATTAACTATTAAAAGTTATGAATAAAAATGAAATATCGGTAAAAAATTATAATTTATAAGTGAATTTTACTCATTCCAAAATGACCACCCTATATTAAGCATATATTTTGGCTGCAAAGTATGCTCTCAACTATAAAAATGACAATTAATTGAGTACTGTAAAAATGGAAATGTCCATTTAATTAATTTGATCTTTTAGCATAAAACTTTAAATTTAGCAATAATAATTCAAAATTACATTAATTATAAGATACATGGTCAATTTAGACTACTCACATGTAAGTTTGACTTGATTGTTAAATTGAATGCAAAAAAAAAAAAAAGAGGGAAAAAAAATTAAACAATGACCTTTGAACTTGTTGTTTAAGCATCGTAGAAAAGACTTATTTAGGGATGGTTGGTAAATGGAGCAGGAAGGTAGAAATTGTTTTATTCAATTTCATCTCATTCTTGCATGAATATTCTTATTCTTATTCTTATTATTATTATTATTATTATTTTGTTTTCATAGATATCAATTATAGTTATAACTGTTTCGCATTACTCTATGCAAATCCATCCCATTATTTTAATTTAATATTATAAAACTATTATATTTTATTTATAAGTATAATTTAGTATATATAAAAAAATACATTTACTAAATATATATAAAAATTGTTACGTATATAAATTTAGTATATACTTAATATATATACACTAAAAACATAAAAGAGATACATAAAATATTTACAAAAAAAAGAAAAAGAAGAAATGGGACAAACCCAAACAAGTATTTATCGAAATTCGGAGTAGATCGAGGCAAACTTCAATGGGTGAATTGAGTTTTGATATTCCTAGCTCATATTTATAATTGCTTCATGTAAACGGAAAAAGGTACGTACATTTGCTAGTAAGTAAATTGATTATATAAAAAACTAATAAATATAAATTATTAATAATTATTTTTTACAATTTAAATCGAATTAAATTAAAATAATAAATTATGGTGATTATTTAGGACTGTTCAGCAACAATAAATTAGACTATACACGCAGAAAAATTACTTATTTTTACCGAAAATTTTGAGTTTTACCTGATTATGTTTTATAAATGAATGAATTGACCTACCCATGAATGAATAGACCCGCCTTTCAAATCATGGAATTCAAATATTTTATATAAGAATGGTGGGGGCAAATAGCGTGACTCAAAATTTAGAAACAAGTAGTCAAATTTCAACTTAAAGTTTTTAAATTTATGAAAAATAAATCACAATAAATATAAAATAAGTTAATATAGGGTTAATTACTCGAGAGATCTTCAAATTATAGATCAAGTTTTAAATTAATCCTTAAAATTAAAAGTACATCAATTAGATCTTCAATCTTAACGTCTCGTATCAATTAAATCTTTTATTAGTAAAATCGTTTAAAATATACGTGACACGATGGGAAAAGCTAATGATGATGTCATCTTTCTTTTTGTTTTTTTTTCTTACCTTTTTGCTTTTTTTTTACTCCTTTATTCTTTTATTTTTTTTTTCAAATTTTATATTTTCTTTAAACAATTTAAACTATAATTTAAGTTATTATAAAAATATAATTAGTTTATAAAATATAAAATATTTATTTAAAATTAATTTTATAAAAAACCATTTTTAATTTTTTTTGTTTCTTTCCCTTGTTATTTTCCCATTTCGTCATCTTTATATATTAACTAAAACATAAATAATCATTTATATTATAACTTAAATTAATATTATAAATAACTATAAAATTTAAAATATTTATTTACATTAATTTTCTAAATTTTTATTGCTTCTTTATTTTCTTTTTCTTTTTTATCCTTCTTTAAGTAAATAAAAAATATAAATAATAATTACATAATGATTTAAATTATTTTTATAAAAATTAATAATTTATTAAAAATAAACTTATTATTTTTATTAATTTTATAAAAATATTTTTGAATTCTTTTATTTTTTTCTCTTTTTTTCCCTTTTAATATTTCTAAATAAAAACAAATAAAATAATTTGTATTATAATTTAAAATTAAAATTTTAAAACTGAAATTAATCATAAAAATATAAATATTTATTTACAATCATTTAATTAAAATCTAGTTTATTTATACTGTATAGAGTCAAATTTCTATTTTTCAATTGTCAAAAGTTAAGAAAATCCCCTTAAATTAATTTAAATAAATATTTTTATTTGTATAAAATATTTATTTTTAAATTTAATTTAATTTATACTATAAATTATAATTTATTTTTTTGGATTTATTTATAAACAGAAAAAGGGAAAAATAAAAGAAAAAGCAAAAAGTAAGAAACTTTAAATATTTTTAAAAAATTAATGCAAATAAATATTCTTACGAATTATATTATAATTTTTTTATTTTTTGTATTTATTTATACAAAGAAAAATATAATACAGGAAAAGATAAAAATAAAAAATTAAATTAAATAAATATTTTATATTTTTATAAATTATTTATATTTATAAAATTAATTTAAATTATAATATAAAATTTTAATGATGTTTTAGTTTATTTATCAAGAAGATAAAATGAGAAAAATGAATAAAAGGAAAAGAAACAAAAAGTAATTAAAAATAATTTTTTATAATATTAATTTTAAATCAATATTTTGTATGTTTAGAAATTAAATTAATTATTTTCAAAAATTAATTCTAATTATAATAACTATTTTGTTTTTTGTATTATTTATAAAAAAAGGAAAATAAAATTTGAAAAAGAAAATAAAGGAATAAGTAAAAGAAAAAGAAAAAAATATGAAAAATGATGCCATCATCCACTTTTCTGCATGCCACGTCTATTCTAATGATTTTACTAATAGAAAGATCTAATTGATATAAGATGTAAGATTGGAGACCTAATTAATATGTTTTGAAGTTTAGGGACCAATTAAAAATTTGGTTTACAGTTAAAGGACCACTCGAGTAATTAACTTGTTAATATTTTACAAAAATTAAAAAAAAAAACTGGTTGTAGCATTTGAAATTCAATTTTTACTTCAAATTGAATTTGTATGTTTAATAATAGTGGTGTTTATAAATCAAGCAACCCGCCCAAGCCTAAAGGTCTATCCAATTTTTAGGAAAATTGAAAAAAAATTAGGCTTGAAAAATAAGCTTTATAGAAAAATTATGACTATTTATAAAATGGTTTGAGCTTGGACTCAACATTCAAGGCTTGAGCTCGGTCTAGCCCATTTTCAATATAATTTCTATTATCTTTGCTTTTATATATATTGTGTAAGTTATATCATATAAGAATAAGTATATATAATATTATAGTGTAAATATTAAATAATATGTTATTTACATTTTAAAACTTAATAAAAATTATTAAATTATTAAAGATTAAATTGAAAAAAAAACATATTTAATAAAAAATAATATTGGCAACTCTATACAGGCTTGGACTAAACATTTTTTAATACAGGTGAGCTTTGAAAGAATTGAGGCTTATATTTCGGGCCTGGTTAGGTTTAAGCAAGCATAGATTGTATTGATATCATGCTTAGGACTTGACCCATGGATGCTTCCTTTTAATATATAATGTCATCCTATGCCATAAAATTAAGAATACCAAATCATTATAGTTGTTACTCAATTACGTTAAATGTAAATAAAATTTATTAACGGCAAACTATTACAAGATTTTTTTAGGAATTTTCCATGCATGCATAACATTCCCTTGATTTTTGGTTTTTGAATGAATTAATTTTAAATTGCTATTTATTTGGTAGGTAAAATATGAAATAATTTTATACTAAAATAGGATTTTGAACACATAATTGAAAGCAAAAACCATAAAAAGAAGCAAATAGATATTTCCTTAGGAAAATTTGAGAAACATGCCCTTCATTAACCATAATTTCTTAGTGGTTTAACGAGCAAGAATAAATTGAAAAAAATAAAAAAATTATTTAAAAGAATTGATTAAAGAGAAAATTACCCTTTAAATCAAATTTAATTCTTCTTTCATTTTGAGTCCTTTTCTTTGTCATTCTAGCACCCTCTGTCACAAACCCAACCATTCCAAAAGTGATATTGTGCTATCGAGCTATGAGGTTCATTTTTACTATATCTATTCTAGCAATTGTTAGTCAGCTTTAAGGTTTGCTCTTTTTAGTTTTGTTTAGGGATTTCATAGGTGTTGCTTAAGTGAGAAGAAGTTTTCGCACATATCTTTATAGGTTGAAGAATATAGACGTTTATTGATCATCCATATCTTTAAATTCTAATGCTTTGCTTTTATTTTGTTCTTTTTTATCTCTCTCGTACACATACACTGATGCTAGAATTTTACTTTATATTTCGTTCAAGTAAACTAGTTTGAAAAAAAATCTCCAAGAACATTATTAATTGATTTTTAAAACCTCGTTTCTGTAGTGCACCCTTATTGTTGATAATTGGAGTTTAGGATGTATATTTGTTGAGCTGCTTATAGGAAAACCCTTGTTTACTAGGAAGAATGTGGTGGATTCATAAGCAATAATGAACTAAGAGTAGAAGGATCTGTGTTGTATATGCCCCAATGTTAGTCAGCTTTAAGGTTTTCTTTTTTTAGTTTTGTTGAGGGATTTCATAGGTGTTGCTTAAGTGAGAAGAAATTTTTGCATATACTCTTTATGGGTTAAAGAATATAGATGTTTATTGATCATCCATAACTTTGAATTCTAATGCTTTGTTTTTATTTTATTATTTTTTATCTCTCTCATACACATACACTGATGCTAGAATTTTACTTTATATTCCATTCAGGTAAACTGGTTTGAAAAAAAAAACTCCAAGAACTTTATTAATTGATTTTTAAAACTTGGTTTCTGTAGTGCACCCTTCTTGTTCATAATTGAAGTGTAGGATTTATATTTGCTAAGCTGCTTCTAGGAAAACCCTTATTTACTAGAAAGAATGTGGTGGATTCATAGGTAGTAAGGAACTATGATTTCCAAGTAAGAGTAGAAGGATCTGTGTTCTATATGCCCCCAATGTTAATCAAAATGGACAAAGAAAATACGTAGTGCAAACTTGTCTCTTAATCAAGTGATAAAGTTTTCCTTCATGTTAGCAGTATGCCAAATAGTCATTAACTAATAATTGTATAAAGCTTAGGATGCCCATATGACCTTGCATGGAATTATAAGCGTGTTACAATTATAAGATCCTATTAGCATTAAAGCATGTCTCTGAAAGTAGTTCTTAATAAATATATTGTCAAGATAAGGCATTGGCAATATGCATAAACTAGTATATGCTCAACCATCTTACTTGTGAATGCGTGCAATTAGTTCTCATATTATTAAGATACTTATGGATAATATATAGGCGCTTGTTTGAAAATAAGTTCACTAAACTTGACCTATTATATGAACTCTGTTGGTATTGTCAATTAAGTATCTATGGAAATGTCTCATGTGCTAGTCATGTAAATAGCCTTAAGACTTGTGATACTAGGTTATCAGTATAAAAAGTGTCATGCTTTGATTTCACTATGAACCAGATCCATATGGTTGCTAAAGGAATGGTGATTTTGGATATAGCATGAATTATGTGAAGTTAGATGAGTGTTCCATAGAGAATTCACAACTTTAAGTGATTTTAGAGATATATCTCACTTACTTTTTGCTTGGAATATCTAGATAAAGTATTTTGCCAAAGCATGTTAAATTTAGAAGAAATTGCTTCTCAAAATTCATAATGTTAACAATGAGTTGCAAAGACTAAAATGGATGGATTCATGAGGAAATGGACCAAATTACATTGATAGGCTAGTCACTAAAAGGTATAAAAAAGGTCACCTTGACTGTACAATATTTGTGCAATCATTATGGTTTGGTAGAGTACACTTTTGACTTATGAGTGTAGGTATAGATTAAGTTGCATTCATTGCCAACTTATTAGGACCATATAGGATCAAACATAATAGAAATATATGGATAAAATATGTGATTCAATTAAGTTAAAATTAATTGACAAAAGGTTTAATTTGAAGGAAAAAAATTGAAGAGTTAAATTAAAAAACTTAAAACATAGTTAAGATTTTATAAATATGTTGTAACATGTCTCAATGTGAATCTTGACACATCCAAGCAAGAAAAATAAAACCTAATTTCAGAATGAGGCTGGGTCATCAGAGTGAATTACTTATCTTACTTTTTCGTATGACTATTATGACATAGTCAGCAAATTGGAGTCACGACTGTTTCTTTTAAGCTAGATCTAATTAGACTTCTATTAAAAATGATTGCTTTAAAATTTTAAAATCCATTTTAAAAGAATTGATTTTATTTTTTTTTGCATTAAAAATGAGAGCAATTTTATTGTTTGCACTAAAAGCCAAAGTAAAAATTGGATTCAAAAGTCAATCACATGTGGAGAAGGAGTAGCACCGTGCAATGCCCTAAAATCGATACCAGTTAGCCATATATTAAGTTGGAACTTCTTATTCTAATTTCAATATTTAACTAGAATTTCTTAAAATTCTATAATTAATTTTAATTAAATAATCCAAATTTTATGACATAAAATTTCTTAAGCTCTACGGGTTTGGTCGAGCATAGAATTTTTATTAACTACAAAAATTATTTTCAGGTTTGATGCTTGAAAAGGATATGTTTGGATTAAAAGCAAATCTTGACATCATTAGCATTAAAATGGCAAAAGATTTGGGAAAAATCCTAGCCCAAGGACAATGCCTTAGTTTTTAAAACTAATAATCAGATTTTCATTAAAGCATTTATGTCCTTTTGGATATACATATGAGAAAAATTATCCATACCATATAATCCACAAAACAACATAAACAAGAACAAAAAAAAAAAAAAAAACAAAGTCATCATAATATGCCAAAACGTGAATCTTGACATGTTAGACTTAAATAATTTTGTAGTTGCTTGGAATAAGGATCTGTTGTCAGGATGAATCGCTTGTCTAGCTTTTTTGTATCACTATTGTGAAATAGTCAAAAAATTGGAGTCTCACCATTGAATCCTTTTGGGCTAGATGTGATTGAATACCTATCATAACGAAACTCTTTATAAGTTTGAAATTATTTTTTAAAGGGATTGGTTTTAAAGTTTACGTTAAAACCAGAGAAAAATGAAGTTAGGTTCATGAGTTGATTACACGTAAGGAAGGATAAACACTCTATGATACCTTAAAACTAGTATTTACTAGCCATATGTTATTTTAGCATAAATCTTCTGATTTTGAATTTTAATATTTAAACATAATCCCCTAAAAAATTTCTTACAACCTTAATCTCGTAGTGAATCGTAGGATTCTTTTTTAAAAAAAATTAAAAATGCTCTTTTTTAGAAGGATATTCCTTAATCAAAGAGATTTTCAAAGTTAAGTTATTCGTATTGAGAAAGACTCAAAAAAAAATTTAACTCAGCGATATTGCCATATTTCAAATAAAGATGGATTTAAGTGTTTGATAATGGCAATGATGATATAGACAAACAGTAAGACAAGTAAATTCAATCAATCATAGAATCAATAATTAATTCAACAAATAAATAAAATAAATAAAATAAGGCTTTGTTCCAATTTGCCTCATTGGGGTTTGTGTACTTAGAAAAATAACTGAACAAACTAGAACTAGATCTAGATCATGACTGTTATTTGGTGCACGAACTTAAAAGGAGTGACTTTAACACTATACTGAGGCATTTGAATGCCATAGAAATCTACTACGTATTATGGTCTCAATTGGGAATAACTAAGCATTCACATGCCTTAGTGCAAAAATAAGGCAATGGTTCTGCACATTTAGAAAAAAAAATCTGTTTAATACTTAAACAGACTCAAGAAATCGTTGTGATATACTGTTAGAAAGCTAACTCGATGTAGTCTAATACAAAAAAATGTAACCTATTTTGGTCATAAGGGATAAAATATCCATGTAGCAAACTGTAAAAAATTTCGTATAGGCTCAAACATACTCGAAAAGTTGTATATGATATAACATTGGAAAAATAACTCGACATACTTTAACATAAAAAATATTTCAAAAATATCAAAAAATCACTGGGACATCATATGTCTGGTTATAGGACACAGTTATTCCAAGCAGTAGGCGAAGAAAAATGCATAACTTATTCAAACAGACTCGAAAAATCACATGTGATATACACTATGAAGCTAACTCAATTTACTTTAACGTAAACATACTTAAAATCTCAAAAAATCATTTTGTGTTTAAAAATCAACCATAAAAAAACCTAGAAATAAATCTTGGTGTAGTGATAACAAAGGGTTATCAACTCAAGTACCATGGGCTATTACATTAACCTGAAATGAGGCTTTTAATGTGATTCTTTGGTAGTATAATGCCAACATAATAGAGTTGAAATCAAGGTTTAATAGTCACAAAATAGCCCTCACAAACATCCCTCAACAATGGCTCAAAAATAAGCCAGGACCTAGTCTTGGTAAACTAATGGCCTTTAAAGATATTCTAAACTAAAAAGGATTGAAAAAATACTAAAAAAATAATATTTTTATCCACTTATAGTAGAATCCAAACATGAAATAATCTTGATTGTTCCAAGTTTACAAAGTTTAAACATGAATAAAAACATGTAAAGGTTTAAGTCTATTTATTGGACCAAAACCTCAAATACTTGGGAGTTTCTTTAAACAATATTTTTAATAACAAATGAGATTAAGTCAAAGATGGTTACATGAACTAAAAGACTAAATGATATAATCACCTAAGGCATGGAGACCTTAAAATTATCAAGCTTTGCACCTCATTTGTTCGAAACATTCATAAAACAAGTAACAAACATTTATGAATCAACCTTAATGGACCACAAATGCATGAAATGGCATATATAATTTGCATGAAATTAAAGAAGACAAAACAAAAGAATATTTTATTTTTGAAGTAACAGAAAAAAAAAAGATTGCACGAGAATGATGTAGTGAAAATAAAAAAAATATAAAAATAAAAAATAAAGGCATTGCTAATACTTTAAAGAAATATTAAATGATGCAATCAATCACCCTTTTTTATTCGAGCCCTCTTTTTTTCTTAATGAAAATGTGTGTGTCTTAGTGTGCTGGCATTTTTTTCTTCTTTTTGTGTTGTGTCATGTGTGTGTTCAAAGTGAGAGTGGTGCCAGCCTTTTCAACAAGCTTTGGCTAGCCAAGCACTAAGGGAGCTTTAGGACATTGCCACTTTGTACGATCTTGGTACATTGTCCTCAGGTTGTGCTTTCAACACGATATTGGCCAAGATCCTAAAATTAAAGGCTAAATAACATATTATTAGCTAAGCCTAGTACTTTATTTATCTAAATTACACCAAATGCCATTTTCTTCCTCCACTTTTCCCTTTGTTCATCTCTAAAAATCCCATACAAAATCCCTTATTTGCTATCATCTTTTTACTTTGGTCTTTTTCTTATAAACTATAAATGTTAAAGGCCTATGATGAAATTTAGGTTAAAGTCTTGTCATTTTTAATTTGGGCCAGTGATTATAAAATTAAAACATTAATGCCTAACATATCATGACATTTTTTTCTTGGCCCAAAATGGCCTTAACTTGTATGGAAAATTAGATATAAAACATTTTAAAAGGTCTAGACAAAATTAAATATCTATAGGATCGATTTAAAATATATTTAATAAAAAGCCTTGATTACTTAGAGAATATCAAATTACAGCTAGAGTTAAGCTTAGATCTAAATTGTGGTTAAGGCACAAAAATTTTGGTGAAAATCAAACAAAGTTTGAAAAATAAGGGAAAAAAAAGGTTTTCAAAGGAATTTTCAACAGAAGGTGTGAAAAATGAAAATAAATGGAAAACTCATTAATTATTACGAAGCAAGACATTTTCTAAAAGTTTTCGAAGAAAGGTGAAAAATGAAGTTGAAATCAAAAGGAATATGAAAACCTAACTTGAATAAATTTTTATGAATTTAGAGCCTTGCGATGAGCCTAAAATAATTTA
>JBBYHM010350764.1:0-24187 GCA_038381775.1 Adansonia rubrostipa
TATTAGATGAGAGGGATTATATTCAAGATAATAACCTCTTATGATAATATCTTGATATACTTAATCTTCATCTTTATTTAAAGAAGTATATCCACCAGTAATCTATATCTTTCTAGAGACCAATATGAGGAACACTTATCAACTACTATAAAAAAGTATAATGGCCTACTTGAAGGTAGGACAGGTACAACCCTACTTTGCTTATCTCCTTCCTTCCGACCTTTACTGACTTAAGCATTGAAGTGTGCCCCGAAGTGCAAACTCCAATGCTCTCTAACTCCTTTTATCTTGCAAGCCCATTATCAAGGCATTAGTCAGCCCTTTATGTGTCACCTTACATTGTTGCATCAACAATTGGCACCGTATATAGAAACACAGTTCCAAACCAAAAGTCTAATAACTAGTAACCCGTAATCCAGACATCGAGCCTCAAACCATGGTATCTCAAACAAATAAGTCCATTCCCACCACCATCATTGTCACTACAACCACAAAAACATCCCAATCACCCATCGGGCCACTACCCAATCTCACAACACCCCGCTCTACCATGACATCGGGACTTATCTCGATGATCGTGGCAACAAGTCCTATCCTGCCGCCAACATTCCCATACACAATACCTTATTTCCAAACGCCATCATTCTAGCTAACTGCTTGGGCCCAACCATCAAATTATTTTTAAGGTCTCTTGGCATCTCTCTCACGATCGCCACAGCATAAGCATATGGTGCTCGATCTAAACGCCACAACCTCATGAAACCTATTGACCCCCGGCATAGCAATCATTGACACTAATGTCTCAAATGTCCCTACTACCAACCCATCGATAGCAATATGATGTAAACAGCTAGCCCGGCGAACCCTGTAAAGCCCATAAAAAATACATTTAGTTATTTTATTAAATAATTAGCCCAATTTTAGTTTTGTATTAAGGCCCAGTTTAATTTACTAGAGTTATTAGCCTAACAAAGAAAAAAATAGAGTTACAAAGTTTTATATTACTTTTTGTCAGATAAGGTTATGGAAGAATTTAACCCTAGAGAAGAAGAATAAAGGCAAAAGAGAGGCAAATCCATCATGAAAAACATGGATTTAAGTAAGATTTTGCTTAATTTTTATGAAATTATTATATGTTTTTATCAATTTTTATAAAACCCATGCTTTTATTTTGAAGTAGTTTGATATTTTAAAAATTTCGACGACTTTTTGATGACTTTTCGGTGGCATTATGGGTATCCGTAGAAAGGTCTATTCGAGATCTTTCAAATGGCAAGTGTGGCACTTCATTAGATTGAGTATTTTAGGAGTTATGATTTTTTAAGATGATTTGGGTTTTCTAATTATTCCAACCAGCCAAATTTGGGTCTTCTAATTATTCCAACCAGCCAAATTTGGGTCATCGAAAAACCATTTGCTGGTGACCATTTCTGGCAAACCTTAGATGGATTTCATAGTATGAAATATGAAATTTCTAATAACACAGTTAATTTGGTTATACGAGTTTTGTGTGAAAAGAATCGAAGCCCCAAAGTAGGCTAATTGAATCTGCCAATCTAGAAAGCCAGAAAATTCTAAATTGTTTATGATTATTTTCAAAGTTTAGACCCCCAAAACTTAGGCTATATGAAACTATTTTTGCTGCAATAAAATTCCACATTATAGTATTACGTCTCTACTATTGAATTATGTTTTTAAACGACATCCATGTTTGCATGAATTTGGTTTTATAACGGCTTCAAGTAAGCCAAATGATCACAGATTGCTAAATTCTAGAATTTAGAAAAAATTTCATTTTTAATTTTCGTAAAATCTTTTTTCGGCCAAAATAAAATATTTTTCATTTAAAATAATATTAATCTCAATTTTACTAATTTTAGTGAATTTTTATATATTTAAATACATATGTATGAAATTATTTTTTTACTTGATTTTGAGAAAATTCTATTTGTTTATATATTTATTTTCAAAAATATGAAAAATTATTTAGGAGTTAATTATATTTTCATAAAGTTCATGTCGATACTGATTTTATGTCTTGGTTTTAAATATATATATTTAAATATTTTTTAATTTTACGTAGTTTTAAATATTTTATTACTAAGAAAGTCTCAGTTTGTAAGGAATGTTGCCACACTATACAAATGTCTCCAAATGATTAACGAAAAGTTGTCCGTTGTTAAATTTATATTTTTGTTAAATTTTTATTTTTAGAGATATATATATTTCTTAACCTTTAGGCTATTAGAAGAATTGCGCTATTTGCGACTTAAGTATCAGTTTAGTGAATTAGGTAAGTGACTCAATATTCCTTCAATATTTATTTCCCTAAAATCAGCCTTAATATTTTTACATCATATATGCAAAAATATGTTATTTTGTCCCATGTTTTAGTAAATTGGGTTAAGTATGAAATCTATATTTTTAGATTTGGATTTTGAAAATATTGTGCTACTTATCAGTGTATTTCTTTTTATGATTGTAATTTTGCTATGATTTTGCTAAATGATTTACTTGATAATTTATAGATATGTGCATGAGAAATATTTTGTGTATAAAATGTGTTTGTTTCTAAATACAACAAATGTATGTACTACATTATTGGTAATCTAGTTTTTCTATTTTAGATGCTTTTCTAATATGCTATGCTTGAACTTGCCAATAAGGGTTAATTGTTGGCCATGTCGACATGTACTTTGTGATTAGAAATCAATTTCAAACTGTGCCACTAGTTAAGAATAGTAGTTTTTGTATTGAACCGTGCCACTGGTTTAGAATAGTAGTTTTTGTTTCGAATCGTGCCACCAGTTTAGAATAATAATTTTTGTTTCGAATCGTGCTACCGGTTAAGAATAGTGATTTTTGTTTTGAACTGTGCCATCAATTTAGAATATTAGTTGTTGTCCATAGCTTATAAAGGGAGATAATTATATTATATATTTCAAAGATTTAAACATAAAAATTTCGTTTAAATATATGTCATATTATTATTTTGAAATAAGTTATTTATAAATATAAGATTACCCAAAATTTTATATTTTTTAATTCAAATCGTTATTTTGGCCTTAAAATTTTTTAGCGTGTTTAACCCAACTGAAGGAATGTTAGTTGCTTACTGAGTAGTTGTACTCATTATATTGTTTAATATTTTACAGGTTTCGAATGTGGACTGACACGCGGGAATATCAAGGAGTGACGTTTCACTTTTAGTATATGTTTATTTAAACTTTCTTGTGTTAAAAAAAACTATAACTTTTGGAGACTATTCTTTGATAGACTGTTAAAGGTTTCATACTTTAATTTCAAACATTTTGTTATGCTTATAAATTTCATATTATTGCATTTGATTTTTAAATAATTCAATTTCTTTTATTTTATAAACATATATATATATATATTAAATCCCATTTTGTTAGTTGGTTGCCTTGCATATTTGTGAGATTAGAACTCGCAGATGTGCAATGTCTATTATGCCTCAGTTTGGGTCGCGATAGATTTAGTGGTATCAAAGCTTAGGTTGTTCAATTTTAGATTTTGACGATCTTCGTAATGAAATATTTAGTATTATCACAATGAATGAATGTCGGTAGAAGTTTAAGTTTGGGTGTTTCCTTTTATTAATTTATGACTTTTGTTTTATTATTGTTGTTTGTTAAAAAAAATCTTTAGCCTTAATACGTTTTCTACTTTGACATTATGCTTTCTCATCTTATGAATGAACCCAACCTTGTTGAGATTGTGATAATGGCTAGAGCTAGAGGTTCTAGAAATTCTCATAATGAGAGGGGCCAAAATCCTTAAAATCAAGACGGGGATCAAGATGTAAATGTTGCATCAAATATTAAGAGTGTTTTGGGAATCAGATAGAGGTAGTAGAAGGACTATGGCTAGGAATAATGGTAGGGTGTTGAATTTGATCAATGAAGTAATTAATCTAGTGAGGGATAAATGACAATACCAGTAACCAGTGTAACAAACTAATAATTTTGGGGAATGGAAAAGTCTAAGTGAGTTTAAAAAGATAGCACCTGCTATTTTTAAAGGTTCTACAAACCCTAATGAAGCAGAGTTATGGATCGAGGAGATAGAGAAAGCTTTTGGTGCAATGCATACTTTGAATCAAGATCATATTAGATTTGCTACTTACTTGCTGCAAGGGAGTGCTAATAATTGGTGGGAAGGAGTAGTTCGTAGTCATGAAAACGATCTGAGATTCTTTACATGGGATAACTTTCGTACTGCATTTTATATGAAATATTTTTCTAAAAGTAAATTGCTGAAGTTGGTAAAGGATTTTCTTAATCAGGTTCAGGGTAGCAAAACTATTGATGACTATAAGGCTGAGTTTGATCGACTATCGAAGTTTACTCATTCTCTTATTTCTAATGGTGAGAGTAGAGCTAGATGGTTTGAAAATGGTTTAAATACTCATATTCATAGAGGCCTTACACCAATAATGAAGTGGTTGGTAACGTAAAATCCTTAAACTCAGTTTGAAAGGAGACTTAGGAAGCAAGGAGAGATCTTTTGAAGAAGAGAGGCAGAGACTTTGATTCTCAGAGTAAGAGAGCTTTTAGTGGTCCTTCTAAATTTCAAGTTATTAAAGGGTCTTGAACTTCTTTGGCCTTTAAGGGTAAATTTTTTCATAAGGTTTTCACTTTTTTCATGATACGATATCTCAGCAAGGGCTTCAGTGTTTGGTGTGTGGTGGAGGACATCGAGTTACTAATTGTAGACATGTCATTGAAGCATGTTTTAGATATGGCCAATTGGGTCACCGTATTGCTAATTGCCCTCTAAATTCTCAAGATTCATAATTAGTACAGCCACTATTAAACTTTCAAGCCCTTGAACCACCAGTAGTTCAAGAGATGTAACCTAATTGGCTATTCAGACTGTGCACATAGCTTCATTTAGATCACAAAGAGGAGGGAAACCTCGACTGTGTTTTTGCTCTAACTCAGCAGGATGCTAAAATATCTAATACTGTTGTTTTAGGTATCCTATCGGTTGCCTCTGTTCATGCTTATGTTTTGTTTGATATTAGGGCTTCGCATTCTTTTGTTTCATTTATTTTTGTTCAAAAGTATGCTTTGCCTTGTACCTCTTTGGAATATGAGTTATGTGTTGATACACTGGCTAGAGGTCAACTTTTTTCTGATCAGATTTTTAAAATATGTGTGATAAGAATTAAGGATAGGGAATTGGTAACCAACTTGCATGTTTTGAATATGCACAATTTTAATGTAATTTTGGGGATATATTGGTTGTCTACTTATTTTGCTAACATTAATTGTCAGAAAAGAAGGGAAATTTTGAAATCCCTAAAAAAGTGCATTATAGTTTCTATGGTAGTGGTGCATGCGTTCCTTTACAAGTTATTTCTGTGATGCACGCTAATCGGTTAATGAGAAATGGTTGTAAAGGTTATTTAGCGGCAGTAGTTAATAATAGAACTAAAGAAAAGGCACTGAAGGATATTCCTATTATAAGAGATTTTCTTAAGTTTTTTCCAATGATCTTTTCAGATTACTTCCCGATTAGGAAATTGATTTCTCTATTGATTTGTTTCGAGCACCGATCCTATTTCTAAGACTCATTATAAAATGGCTCTAATAGAATTAAAAGAGTTGAAAGAGCAATCTAGAACTACTTAATAAAGGCTTTATTAGGCCTAGTGTGTCACCATGGGGAGCACCAGTTTAATTTATGAAAAAAAAGGATAGAAGTATGAGGCAGTGTATTGATTACTATGAGTTAAACAAGGTAACTATGAAGAATAAATATCCTTTGCCTCACATTGATGACTTATTTTATCAATTAAATGGTGCTTAGGTGTTCTCTAAGATTGATCTTCGATCTGGTTACCACCAATTGAAAGTTAGAACTAAATATGGATCTAAATTGCTTTTTGAACTCGATATAGGCATTACGAGTTCTTTGTGATGTCGTTTGGGTTGACAAATGATCTAGTTGTTTTTATGGACTTAATGAATAGGGTTTTTAAACCTTAGATAGATTTATGGTTGTTTTTATTGATGATATATTGGTGTTTTCTCATAGTTCAGAGGAGCATGAAAAACATTTAAAAATTGTTTTAGAGACTTTAAGATAGAAGCGATTGTTTGCTAAGTTAAAGAAATGTGAGTTTTGGCTATCCAATGTTGCTTTTCTTGGGCATATAGTGTTGAAGAATGGGATTTTAGTTATCCAAAGAAGATTGTGGTGATAGTAGAATGGAAAAGACCAAATAATGTTTTTGAGATTTATAGCCTTTTGGACTTAGCTTAGTACTATAGGCACTTTGTTGAGGATTTCCCTCGTATTATTATACCTTTGACTAGATTGATTCAAAAGGGAGTGCAATTTGATTGGTCGAATAATTATGAAAAAAGTTTCAAAGAATTAAAAAGAAGACTAGTTTCTACTTCTATCCTTCCTTTACCTGTTCCTGGAAAAGGTTTTACCATCTATAGCAATGCTTCAAAAAAAGAACTAGGGTGTGTTCTTATGTAGAATAATAGAGTGATTTCATATGCTCCTAGGCAATTGAAGCCCTAAGAGGAAAATTACCCTACTCATGATTTGGAGTTGGTCGTAATAGTCTTTATATTGAAGATTTGGAGACATTATCTTTACGGGTAGTCTTGTGAGATTTTTACTGATCATAAGAGTTTGAAATATCTTTTCACCCAAAAGGAGTTGAATATAAGGCAAAGAAGATGGTTAGAACTGTTGAAGGATTATGACTTGACCATTAGTTACCACCCAGGAAAGGCAAATAAGGTAGCATATGTTTTAAGTAGAAAATTTAGTGAGAATTTGGCTAGAATAATTGCTCTTAAAGACAGATTCTAGAAAACCTAAGAAAAATGGATATTAATATGTGTACGTGGTTCTAGAGCTTATTTGGCTAACTTACAAGTTTAGCCTACCTTAATTTAGAGAATTAAAGAAGCTCAAGCTATTGATCCACAGCTTTGAAAAATCAAATATGAAGTAGAGTCTAGTTCAAGACCAAGATTTCAAATTCATGAAGATGGTTTCTTGAGGTTTAGTACTAGGATCTGTGTTCCAGATGTTTTGGATTTAAAGAAAGAGATTTTGGAGGAAGCTCATTACAATAACTATACGATCCATCCTGTTGGTACTAAGATTTATAATGATTTGAAAAGCAAGTTTTAGTGGAATAATATGAAAAAATAGATTGCTCAATTCCTAGCTAAGTGTTTGACTTGTCAATAAGTTAAGGCTAAACATCAAAGACTAGCAGGATTGTTGAAGCCTTTCTTAATTCCTGAATGGAAATAGGAATGAATCATAATGGACTTCGTATTAAGTTTACCTAGAACACCAAAGGAAAATGATGGTATTTGGGTGATTATGGATAGATTGACAAAATCTGCGCACTGCTTGGCCATTTGTATAAGTATGTCATTGGAATGGTTAGTAGAGTTGAATATTGAGCAAATTGTGAAACTTCATGGTGTGCCAGTGTCTATACTGTCTAATCGAGATTCTCGTTTTGTAGCAAAATTTTTGGAGAGTTTGCATAATGCTTTAGGCACTCGATTTAACTTTAGTACTACTTTCCACCCACAAACGGATGGACAATCTGAAAGGACTATCCAAAATTTGATGGACATGTTGAGAGCTTGTGTTATGGATTTTGGAGGTTCATGGGATCGTTATTTGCCTTTGGTAGAGTTTGCCTATAATAATAGTTACCAATCTAGCATTTGGATGGCTCTATATGAAGCTTTGTATGAAAGAAAATGTAGATCCCCTATTTATTGGGATAACGTAGGCAAGCGACAATTATTGGATCCAGATCTTGTTCAGCAAGCTGTTGAAAAGTCCAAGTGGTTAAAGAACATTTTCGTGCAACTCAAAGTCGATAGAAAAGTTATGCTGATAATAGTAGAAGAAAACTAGAGTTTGAGGTTGGAGACCACGTATTCTTACGAGTTTCTCTAACTATAGGAGTGATGAGGTTTGGAATTCATGGAAAACTTAGTATTCATTATGTGGGACCTTTTGAGATTCTTGATAAGTAGGAGATATGGCTTACAGACTGGCACTTCCACTTTTCCGGAGTGCATGATGTGTTTCATGTCTCCATGTTGAGAAAATATGTTCCAGATCTGAGTCATGTGATAGAATTGGCTCCTTTGAGACTCAAAGAAGGTTTGTTTTATGATAAGTATCTATGACATAGTGTGGAAAGAAAAGAGCATGTGTTGAGGAGATAAACAATTCCTTATGTTAAAGTTCAATAGAGTAATCATATTAAAAGGGAAGCAACTTGGGAGTTAAAAGAAAACATGAAAGAAAAGTTTCCTCACCTTTTTTAGAGCCAAGGTATAAGTTTAGAGGACTAAACTCCTTTTAAAGAGGGAAGGATGTAAAGCCGACAAAAAATACATTTAGTTATTTTATTAAATAGTTAGCCCAATTTTAGTTTTGTATTAAGGCCCAGTTTAATTTACTAGAGTTATTAGCCTAATAAAGAAAGAAAAACTAGGGTTACAAAGTTTTGTTTTACTTTTTGTCAGATAAGGTTATGGAAGAGTCTAACCCTAGGGAAGAAGAAGAAAGGCAAAAGTGAGGCAAATCCATTGTGGAAAACATGGATTTAAGTAAGATTTTTCTTAATTGTTGTGAAATTTTTATATTTTTGATCAATTTTCATAAAACCCATGCTTTTATTTTTAAGTAGTTTGATATTTTAAAAATTTTGGTGACTTGCCGATGATATTATAGGTACCCGTAGAAAGATCTACTTAAGATTTTTCAAACAGCAGGTATGGCACATCATTTGGTTGAGTATTTTAGGAGTTATGATTTTTTAAGGTTACTAATTTGAGTTTTCTAATTATTCCGACCAGCTAAATTTAAGTCATCAGAAAACCATTTGCTAGTGACCATTTCTGGCAAAACTTGGATAGATTTCATAGTACGAAATGTGAACTTTCTAATGGTGCAATTAATTTGGTTATAAGAATTCCGTGTGAAAAGAACCGAAGCCCCAAAGTAGGCTAATTGAATTTACCATTTGGAAACTTAAAAAATTTTGAATTATTTGTAATGATTTTCAAAGTTTAGACCCTCGAAACTTAGGTTATATAAAACATTTTTGCTAAAATAAAATTCCACATTATAATATTATGTCTCTACTATTGAATTGTGTTTTTAAATGACATCAGTGTTTGCATGAATTTGGTTTTATAATAGCTTAAAATAAGCCAAATGATCACAGATTGCTAAATTCTAAAATTTAGAAAAAAAATTCATTTTTAATTTTTGTAAAATCCTTTTCGGCCAAAATAAAATATTTTTAGTTAAAATAGTATTAATCTCAATTTTACTAATTTTAGTGAAGTTTTGTATATCAAATACATATTTATGAAATTATCTTTATTTTACTTGATTTTAAGAAAATTCTATTTATTTATATATTTATTTTCAAAAATATGAAAAATTATTTAGGAGTTAATTATATTTTCATAAAGCTCATGTTGATACTGATTTCATATTTTAATTGTTAATTTTTCAATTTTACGTAGTTTTAAATTTTTTATTACTAAGAAAATCTCTATTTGTAAGGAATATCTCCACACTACCTAAACGTCTTCGAATGACCAATGAAAAGTTGTCTGTTGTTAAATTTATATTTTTGTTAAATTTTGATTTTTAGATATATATATATATTTCTTAATCTTTAGGCTATTAGATGAATTGTGCGATTTGTGATTTAAGTGTCAATTTAGCAAATCAGGTAAATGACTCAATATCCTTTCAATATTTATATTCAAAAAATCAGCCTTTCATATTTTTACATCATATATGCACAAATATGATATTTGTCCCATGTTTTAGTAAATTAGGTTAAGTGTGAAATCTATAGTTTTAAATTTGGATTTGAAAATATTATACTATTTATTCGTATTTTTTTTACGATTGTAATTTTGCTATGATTTTGGTAAACGATTTACTTGATAATTTATAGATATGTTAATGAGAAATATTTTGTGTATAAAATATGTTTTTTTCTAAATATAATAAATGTTTGTATTACATTATCGATAATCTAATTCTTCTGTTTTTGACGCTTTTTTTATATGCTATGCTTGAACCTTGCCCATGAGAGTTAATTGTTGGCCATGTTAACATGTACTTTATGATTAGGAATAAGTTTCAAACTGTGCAATTGGTTGAGGATAGTGGTTTCTATACTGAATCGTGCCATCGATTTAGAATAGTAGTTTTTGTTTTGAACCATGCTACTGATTAATAATAGTGGGTTTTATTTGAACCGTACCACCTGTTTAAAATAGTGGTTTTTGTCCATAACCTATAAAGGGAGATAGTTAGATTATATATTTCAAAGATTTAAGCATAAGAATTTCGTTTAAATATATTTTTCATATTATTATTTTGAAATAAATTATTTATAAATATAAGATTACCCAAAATTTTGTATTTTTTAATTCAAATCGTTATTTTGTTCTTATAATTTTTGAGCATATTTAACCCAACTAAAGGAATGTCAGTTGCTTACTAAGTAGTTGTAGTCATTATATTTTTTAATATTTTATAGGTTTCGAATATGGACTGACATGTGGGAATGTCTAGGAGTTACGTTTCAATTTTAGTATATGTTTGTTTAGACTTTCGTGTCTTAAAAAAACTACAACTTTTTGAGACTATTATTTGATAGATTGTTAAAGGTTTTGCACTTTTATTTTAAACATTTTGTTATGCCTATAAATTTCATATTATTGCATTCGATTTTTAAATAATTCAATTTTTTTATTTTATAAACATATATATATTTTTGAATTCCATTTTGTTAGTTGGTTGCCTTGCATATTTGTGAGATTAGAACTTGTAGATGTATGGCGTCTATTATGCCTCGGTTTGGGGCATGACAAACCCATTGACAATAGGCACGTCATTCCCACAATATCCTCTGATACCTACCTTGCCTCAGGCTAACGTACAAAGCCTATACTTTGCCTAGTTCCGGGCACTAGCAAGTTAGATTACGACCCAACGAAACATCATGCAACAACAACATCAACAAGATATGGCAGCTCAATAAGCCATAGTACAACACAATAGCAACAAATCAATCAACTTCTCCAAGCATAAGTTAACCACCAAAATCTACCATCTAATCAGTTAAATACCAAGAACCCAAGCCAAAGTGCCCAAAACCTTAGCCAAAGTACCATATATCACTTTCAGTCTGACCAATAAATGAATCATGAAGGCAATGAAGCCTAGGACAACTCCTACTTGACCCCAAACACAAGTAGACCTAGGGTAACTAGACATCGATAGGCCTACCCAACTAACACAAAACCCTATCCTTGCTAACCAAGTGGCAGCTCTATAATAAGAAATCAAAAACTGGAATCAACCATACAAAGATAATTGGGAATAGCTCAACGCTGAGCAAAACCCACTGTCTTTGGTCATCTGGTAAGTTTTGATCCCTAAAAAAATAAACCTTCACCAAAAACCTATAACAACACTGCAGATTTCACTAACCATTTAAATCACTTTCAAGTCTTTCATAACCTTTGAGATATACCTGATGCTGTTCAATATCAAGTTTTCTCCATGACTCTTCATGGGCTAGCACAAACATACTCCCTAAAACCATGGCCTATCATTCATTTTGATCAGCTGAGGAGATAGTTCTAGCCTTTTGGAAACTACTGCATAGTGGCCAAAATCACAGCCAACTTAATGATAGTAAAATAAAACCCCTAATAAGACAATTCGAAAGCAAGTGAAATGCTTTAATACCATCACTTTAGAAGTGAAAGAGTTAAATAATGAATGTGACATTCAAGTATTCATCTCTAGCGTGCGACATAAGCACCTCAAATATGCACTCACCAATGCCTAGCCAACAAAGTTATACCAGCTCTACAAAAAGCAAAGTATGCCAATGCCGAGGATTTTGAGATCACCAATTGTAAGTTCGAGTGACCGGATTGAGACCAAAGAACAGACTATATTAGGTGCTTAAGAAAAAGTCAAGATCGATTCCCTTAAAAGGGTGAAACTTATAATCGCCAAGAAAGCAAGCCTGGATCAACAGTGAGCTAGACACAGACTAGTAGAAAAAGGGACTAGATGCCATACTACAGTAAATATGAGACTTACATGTCTCTAAATGCTAGTAGGACATAAATCCTTTACGCTATAATAAGAGATAGTTTGGTCGAGTGCCCACCACCAATGAAAGCAGACAAAAGTCATAAGAACCCTAGCAAGCATGATATTGGCCATGTTATACTAAAGAACTCTATTGGGGCATTGATACATAAAGGGGAAATTAAGTGCTTTGTCAAGAAAAATAATGATGAAGTAATAAACTAGTTAAATGGCTATCATGATAAAGTTTCAAGAAAATGTCCAATTATAGGGATAATCAATGTCATAATTGGTAGCAATGAAAACTGGTTTAGCAGTAAATTGAAAAGAAAATCCTACCTCCAATCTGTCATGGTGATAGATACATATCCCAAAAGGGCAAAGCAAGATGACTGACATATTCAGTGAAAATGATAATGAATTGGTCATAGACAACGAGAATGACTTGATAGTCATATCCCCATTATGGGAAATTATCGTGTCAATACGATCCTAATCAATAGTGGCAGTGTCATCCAAGTACTCTAAGGGGAAGCTTTCTAAAAAATATAATATACAGCTGGCGACCTATATCCATTGTTACAATATATGGATTTGCCAACTAGCCCATTCAAGTAAAAAGGTCCATAACCCTACCAGTCATATCAGGTGATGAAGAATACAGGCCTACAGCAATGGTAAATTTTTTAGTAGCTGACCAACAATCGACATACAACGTTGTTCTTAGGTGACTCGCAATGAAGAAAGCAAAGCTGATAATCACAATGTATTGCCTAATAGTAAAGTTTCCAACCTAATAGAAGTGGGGTACATAAAGGTCAATTGGATGACTACTTGACATTGCCACTTAATGTCCATAGAGCTAACCAAAAAAAGCAGTAGTACCATTAATAACAATTCTAAAACCATAATGAGAAGTAAACTAATAGTTAACTCCATTGTCCTAGCTAGTCCAAGCATTTTGACCCTCAACAACCTAAACAACAAGGAAGATCTTTATCATCGTAAACCCCAGTTGGCCTAAGAAACCTTAAAAATATCCTTATTCTTACCAAGCCCAGCTTGTTCACCATGATAAGAAGTTCTCTAGAGCTAAAAACAAAAAATGACTTGACAAGTTTTCTACATCGCAACATAGATGTCTTTACTTGGTCGACCATAGACATGTCTAGCACCAACATAGAAATAATAATGCACACTCTAAATGTTAACCAACATACAAAGCTAGTTAAATAGAAGAAATGCAAGTTCAACCTTGGAAGGGTCATAGAGGTTAGGGAAAAGATCGAGAAGTTGCTAACTATAGGATACATAAGGAAAGTTATGTACCTCGAGTGGTTGGAAAATGTAGTAGTGGTGAAAAAGGAAAATAGCAGATGGAAAATGTGTGCCGATCTCACTGATCTTAACAAAGCCTATATTAAAGAAAATGACTTGTTGCCAATGATAGACCATCCGATCGATGCTTCAATGGTCGCCAACTCTTTTCTATCAAGGATGCCTTCTCGGGTACAATCAAATACAAACGAACCTGTAAGATGAAAACAAAATGACTTTCATCACCAAAAAAGATTTTTTTTACTATAAGGGTATGCCTTTAGACTGAAAAATGTTAAGGCTACTTATCAACATTTGTGAACAAAATCTTTTAAAAGTCAAATTAGGCGATATATGGAGGTATACGTTGACAATATGCTCATGAAAATTATGTCAATTAGCCAACATATCATTCACCTCAGGAAAACCTTTGAGATCCTACGAAGATATAACATAAGGTTGAATCCCTCAAAATGTACGTTTGGAATGGCAGTTAGAAAGTTCTTTGGTTTTATGGTTTCTTCTAGAGGAATCAAAGCAAACCCAGAGAAGATCAAGGTGATCTTGGAGATGTCCCTAGCAAGATCAACAAAGAAAGTAGAGAAATGGATAGGTAGAATTATGGTACTCAACCATTTTATTTCAAAATTGGCTGACAAATGCTTGTCCGTCTTTAACCTACTCAGAGGAGCTACTAGATACAAATAGACAGAAGAATATCAGTAAGCATTCAAACAATTAAAGCATTACATTTTCTTGCCACCTTTGTTGGCATGCCTATCGATCATTTGTTCATTTATGTTATTGCGTTAAATGAAACAATCATAATTGTTTTAGTAAAAAAAGATAATGAGACACAACAACCTATTTACTATGTAAATAGGGCACTCTAAGTAAGGGAGGTAAACTACACGAGGATAGAAAAGTTAGTCCACGTGCTCTTAGTAGCAGCTAAAAAATTATGCTAATACTTCCAAATGCACCTTATGACAGTGCTCAGAAATCAACTCTGAAAGATGTTTTGCAAAAGGTCAACTCAGCTAGAAGGATGATCAAGTGGAGCACTGAACCAAGCAAGATTGGACTAACACTCTCTTAGAAGGCAAATCAAAGCACAAGCACTAGTTGACTTCATCACTAAATAATTTTTCTTAGTGCCTATTGAATATGAACAATTCATCACATCATCTACAGTAAAAGAAAACCCTACTGACTTAATGGCTGCCCCCCCATAAGATAGAAAGTGGCAATGTGAGATATTGGAAATTATAAGCTAATAGATTATCAAGAAATGAAAAATCAGGCACTATATTCTTCTAATCGATCCTAGAGGGCAAGAATGGTATTACACCTGGTCTTTCTAATTCTCAGCCTTAAATAATGTAACTGAATATAAGGCACTGGTAGCTGGGATCAAGCTGGTAAGAAATCTCAGAGCTATTCACTTGAAAGCTTACACAGATTCACAATTGGTGGCCACCATATTAATGGGATGTATGAAGTTAAGGATTAAACACTAGCCAAATATCATAGCCTAATCTCTGAGCTTGCCCTTGCCTTTGATCAGATATTTTTCAAATAGATCCTTTGTAAGTAGAATTCCATAGCTAACTTGATGTTAAAATGACGAGCAGCGTAGAAGTCATAAGTAAAGGCAAGATTCTACTTAAGTCTATCCGAATGCCAAGGTGTGGTCAATACGTCCATGAATTGGCCACGTAGGCCAGTGTTAATTGGATGACACAAATATTGGCATTCCTCTAAACCAATATAGCTCTAAATGACCCATTACAAAAAAGGTGGCTAGGAAAAAAAAGCTACCAAGTATGCTATTGTCAATGGCATTTTATACAAGAAATCTTTTACTTATCTTTTGCTTAAGTGTTTAAACCCAAGTGAGGTAGATTATATGCCTAAAGAGATCCACGAAAGAGTATATGGCAACCACTTGTGGGCAGAGCTTTATCATAAAAAACACTCAGGTTTTTTTGGCTAATGAGGAAGAAGAATGCCACTAACTTGGTAAAAAAGTATAACAAGTGCTAATGGTTTGCTAAGATACTTAGGCAGCCTACGGAAGGATTATAGCAGATTTCCAACCCATGGCCCTTTTGCGTATGAGGCATCGATATATTAGGCCTCTTTCAATTAATGACATCATAGCTATAGTTTTTAATGGCAGCCTGTGATTTTCACAAAATGGGTCAAAGCGAAGCCTGTAGTTACAACAATAGCTAGAATCACGAAAGGCTTTTTTTTGGAAATTTATTATCTATCGATTGGGAATATTGATTAACTAATAATGGGAAGCAATTGTAGGTAGATTAACTAAAAATTTTTATGAAAAATTTCTCATAAGCCTAGTGCATGGTTAAGTTGCCCATCTTTAGTCTAACGAACAGGTCAAGTCCATGAAAAAAAATACAGTTTAGCCATTGATAAATAAGTTGGAAGATGCTAAAAGAGCTTGGGCAGAGAAGACACTCAGGGTACTATGGATGATTAGAACAACAATGTGCCAAGCAACAAGTGCCATACCTTTTAGTCCAGTCTACAGCACTGAAGTAGTGAACTGATAGAGATCGATGTCTAAAGCATTTTATACTGCTAATGTCAATCATGAGCTAAACGATTTGCACTTAAGAATGAATCTAGACTTATTGGAAGAAAGCAAAGAGGATGTCCCAACATAAATAGCAACCAAGGCACAACAAGTGTCTAAATACTACAACAAAAGAGTGAAACATAGGCAATTCCAAGCCGATGACTTGGTCTTGAGGAACTGTGAGGTGAGCAAGCTAGCAGAAAGGAAAAATTATCTCCAAACCGAGAAGCCCTTATTAAGTTGCCAAAGTCATAGCGTTTGGTGCCTAGAAGCTAATGGACATGGAGGGAAAACATTTTCCAAATACTTGGAATGCTATCTATCCCAAAAAATATTACTTGTAAACTCAAAACCCATCTAGGTTATTCAATAATGAGTTTGGAATTTCTTTTGATGATAAGTTCATAAACCTCTTTTATTTGCTAAAATGTTAAATGACCTACCATGGTCCACTTATATAATTGCAAAAACTACAAATGAGACAAAAAGGTCTATAAAAACCTAAATGAGACCTCCTATGGTTTACCAATAAAACTATAAGGCCGCCCAGGCCAACGTAAAGCAAAAAGCACTTTTTTGTCTAACACTCAAGATATTAAACACTTGTTTTAAACAAAGAAACAACAAAAGAATTCTTTAATAAATAATAATCAATTCCATTACTTCATAAAAATTTTGCATAAAAAGTTTAAAATACAATCATTTAGAAGGAACATCCCTCGTTGCCTGGTTGACCTGCCTCTTTTTTTCTTCTCAAACTATCTTCATACTCAATAGCCTCATCGACAAGAGTAGGAGTAATGAAGGCTATGTCTTTAGAATGCATTATTTTTACATCCTTTTAAGACAGTTCTAATACATCAAAACCTTCAAGAAGAGGGACAAGCTAGGAAAACTTGATATCCCTTAAGTCTGAAGATCCTCTTAAAAATTACACGCTATACAAGGCACTTTGCCTTTACTCTTTACCGCAGGTTAGTAGTTGACCTAGAAGAGAATCTTTTTTAAGGTTTAGCTTTTTCTATAGCTAACAGTCTATGCCCACCACTTGTAACTCTAACTCTAAAATTTTGGCGGTCACCATCATTAGCTTTGAGTCATGAGTGGCGTAAGCTTTCTATGATTCCTCTAGTTCCTTAGACAACCTTCTACATTAGCTTTAGCCAACTCTAACTCACCTTTCATACTCTCAAAATTGGCCTTCAACTTTGATGTCTCATTTTGCACCTTTAAAGCAAGATCATCAGATGCTTACTTTGAGAGAGTTAATCCGTCAATGTGCACCTATAGTTCTTGTACCCTTACCTTACTAGTAATGGTCTTCTTCTAAGCATTCTCATGGTTAATGGTAGCTTGTCATATTCGGAAAAGACTATCTTAAGTATGTAAAGCTTGAGGATAAAAACCTTATCATAACTTTCAAATTATAAAGAAAAAAAAGAGGATGAAAAACTACTTCCACTATGCGAGTAAGGGTAGACTTTAGGTTCATAGCAGGATTCCTAGTTAGTAGGATTTGTATATTTGGTTGATAGGTGACCTCGCTAGCCCATTTACATGTAATTTCCCTATCGCTCAAAATACCTGTGCTTAGAGTAGGGTTATTCCTTTATATATGTAGGTCAATTCTCGTAGGGCTCGGTCTATCTAACCCACTTGATGGTAAAGAGATCCTAAGGGGCACGCCATTGAATGATGATAGAATAGTTACATACTCTACTCGAACTGTAGAAACCAGCATGGATTCCACAAAAAAGATACTAGCAAGAAGTGTAACTCCAACTAGAGGTGTGGAAGCAGTGATTGACTTGAAAGATACTTCCTTTTGAACAGAAAAGTCAACTTAGCTATCTCTGACCCTTTTTTTTCCTTTACTCTTACTTTTCATGCTAGCAACTCACTTAGCCTCACATTCTGCTAATACAGCACAAGAAGCAGCGTCCGTGACTGAAAAGAAATTATAATTTAGGTTAAGAAAAACTAAGTTACGGAAGCCAAAGCATCACCAGCATATACCTTCTGAGATCATACTAATTGGTATCTCCTTTGAGTCCTAAAACTACGTTCCATCTCCTCTACCACAGTCCCAAAAGGGTTTACACTAAACCTAATAGTCAACTTAAGCTTGTCACTTATGATGATCACATTCACAGTCGATCCGCTCATCGAATTGGAATCTACAAACGTAAATCAATTCAAATAATCCCCTTTACCACTATGATGACACTAAATATAAGAATCTTAAATCTGACTATAAGTTTAGACATATCTATGGCTTTTTTGTTTGGCGAGGCGAGCAAGATTCTTTGAAAGACAAATAGCATCAACACTAGACAATACTGTTGAATTTTTATAAAGGTCAAAAAACCCCTCTACTTAATTAGCAACTCGTGAAGTATTACTTTTGTTCTTCCTCCGATTTGTTAAAGGTTTGCTTCATATTGGTTATGGGGGAAAATGATCATATTCCATCGAGAAACCCCACTCAACACTTGACTATTTACTTACAAGGAAAAACTAATCATTGATGACATGGGCATTTAAAAAGATATATGCCAACATGTTTTTATTGGCAGACTAAAAAAAGTACCAATAATTATCTTGTTTTTTCAACAAAAACAAGTACCTAGTCACTCGACAAAATGAGTCCACCTTTCTTTATTGCAAATGATGAAGTATGTTACCAACATCACCTAGGCATTTAGTTTTAGCTAATTGGGAGATATCACATACTAATTTAGCACTTAACAAAAGAAAGGTTCTAGAGATAAATGAAAAACCCCTTTAAAAATATGCAAGTAGAAGGGTAACATATTCCCCTTAACTTTAGTTATAGGTCACCCAAAAAGTGGGTTCAATACTTTGTATTACCCAAAATTAAACCCTCGATCCATCAACACTGCTTTCACGATCAACATAATTATAACGTTGTTGAACACATCTGCCTAACTAGTATCAATTCTTGTAGCAGGAGATAAGTCTCATTGCCTCCCTCTCTCTACTTAATAACGGTAGAACTCTGAGTCTGCCTTCTTTCTACTAATAGGTCTTTACCCCCTATCAAACTGGTTCTATTTTTTAAAGCAATCCCCCTTTTATCGGCACAAAAACCTCTTCTTCTAACTCTATGTGTGGTTGATCATTCGACTCATCTATGGTAATGTTCTCCATGATAAACAGCTGCCTGACAACCTCCCTATCACTAACCTCAAGCTAGCCTTTCCTCATAATGGATTTCAAAAGATGTCGATGGAAGACCATCTAACAAACTCTTGAATTGATAAAATAGAGAACCTACCACATATAAAAAGAAATGAAAGAAGGATATCTTAGCCAATTGATATTTTGAAGAGCGTAATGAAAGAAGACTCGCAAAAATGAAAGTCAATAAAAAGTACCTTAAGATATCACCACTAATTGCAATAATAGATAGAGAAACTAAGGCAGAAAACTATAATTACTTATAGGAATGCAAAAAAAAATTAGGCCTATTTATAGGGAATGTACCGTGGTGACTACAGCTACATGTTGGTTCCAAAGCTTTGTCACATGTTGACCATTGGGTAGAGCTGTGTAACTGTGGCATTAATCATGGTTTTACCTATATAAATTTAAAAAATTTAAAATTTTGAAACTAAAAAAAAAGGGGCCACAGCAGTATTTTCTCATTCTTGATTGCCAATAATAAATGACCTACAGGTTGTCGTTATGGATAGACAATCATCTACATCGTATTTCAATCCAACCACAAGGCGATCTAAGGTTGCCATATTTAATAAGTAGTCACATTTGGTAAAGTTCAAATTACTCCTTTATGGGCTATGAATGGTCACTTTATAACTATCCACATCCCTAGGTGGCAATTGTTATACTTATTAGATAAAAGAGACTATGTTCAAGATAATAACCTCTTATGATAATACCTTAGATATGCTTAATCCTTATCTTCATCTAAGAAAGTTCATCCACCTATAAACTCTATCTTTATAAAGACCCAGATAATGAAAAACAATCAACAACTACTATAAAAAGGTATAATGGCATACTTATAGGTAGGATAGATACAACCGTACTTTACTTATCTCTTTCCTTTCAACCTTTACTGACTTAAGCATTGAAATATACCCTGAAGTATAAACTCTAATGCTGTCTAACTCTTTTTGTCTTGCCAGCCTATTAACAAAGCATTACGTTGCCCTCCATGTGCCACTTTACATTGTTGCATCGACAAAGCCAAATACTATAATAAAATTGATGCTATGAATATGAATCCAAAATATTAATAAGCATTAGTAGTAGCCAAAATATAATCATATCCAATTGCATGCAAAATAATAGTACTTCCTTACTACAATTTTAAATTAATTAATTAATTGCATTAATAAGCACTTTATCTAGACCTGCTCATAGGCCAAATTGAGTCATGACCTAAAAAATTTTAGATTAAAGCTTAGTCCCACATTTAGCCCAATCCGACAGCTTAAATTACTATTTAAAATATATTAAAATACTAAAAAAATCATATATATATATTAATATTTATATATTTTATAATTAAATTTTAATAAAAATATTATTTATTATGTGAACAGTGATCTTAACTGGCCTGAATCATAAAATATCATATCCAAGCTCGATTTGAACCAACTTGAACCTGTTGTATTGACTGAACTATGCAACCTTTGAAATGATCTATCCTCAACTCCTTCAAGTATAAAAGGTCCTAATTGTGATTATCAAAGTTTTAAATTTATCCAATATCTTATTTAGAAAGCATTCACACTAATATATAATACAAATGTCATGATGCACTTATTAACCATTGTATTTATTATATAATCTAATATAGCATATAATTTGTTATAAAGAATAATAGTGTTAAGCTATGCTGTAAACATGGTTAATTGGCCCATCAAAGTTAGAAGTGATCTACTTTTATCACTTATTATGTGATAAAAGTTTCGTTTGTCAACCAAGCTTAAGCTTGACTTGAAAGTTGCTAGTCAAAATTTTATTTTTAAAAACTGTGCTCGATTTAAAATGAAAACCTAACTACTCATGCTCACTCAATTAGGCAACATTTGCCTAATAAAAAATGAACTTGATTCTCACACCTAACTGCAAACTCAATTATTTATGTTCAAATTTGAATTAAGATTTATCAATACTAATTAAAATATTTTAAAAATATTTAAAAATAGAAAAGCTTGATTAAGTTTGTGAGCTACTTAACCCAAGTATTAAATACTCGAACTCGACTAGCTCAATACTTCAGCTACACAATGTTGATTTGATAATGATCGAGATTGAACTTGAATGACTTGTGAACTCAACTATTTGTAATATATGATTTTTGACTCTCTTGGAAACTATGGAGGTATTTCTAAAAAAAAAGGCATGGTAGTTTGGTCTTTATCCGATAAAGATTAAAAAAGTTGTCTTTTCTCTCTACAAAATAAGATGGGGGTTGGTATGCTCTGACTGCTTTACTCCTTATCTCTTTCAATCACCCACCCACCTACTACTTATCTTTTCCTATAATTTTTTATGGACCCATGATTATTATTGTTACAAATTAAATTATTGGTTGGCTTAAAATATGGTAAACTATAGAAGTGCTGAAACCTTTTTTTCCTTTTCCTTTCTTTATTAATGGTTTTCATTTTCTTTTTTTCCCTATCTGCAAACTAAAAACAAAAAAAAAAGGTTTAGTGAATCAGGGACAGAAAAAAGGTTACGTGATGCCCGAGGGAGGGAAAGCCATTGTTTTTTGTAAGATGCATTGATTTTATATCAAATAAAGAAAAAAGAATAAAAAAGAGCTTGAGAGAATATGGGAACTTGCATTTATTTGGTCGAAGTATGTGAATTTTTTAATTTAATAAGTATTTCTTTAATTCCTATTTAGAAAGTGTTTTTTCAATTTCTTGCATTTTTATTCTTTTAAAATCATAAATACTAACCCTACTTTTAAAAAGTTTAAGGTCATGGTATTTTATGTTTTTTAAGGATGCTTCAAAATTTTAAATTAACTTATCATTTGCATCAGTGAAATGATGCTTCTCCTATTTCCTTATTCCATTATTTTATAACCCAAAAAGCAAAAATGGTAAGTTCACATCCTTTCTCATTTCTTAGATTGGCCAAAACTATATAATAGTTTTTTGAAATGATTGTTTCTTGTGTATTTATTACATGGACATTAAGAAAGGCTGGATCTACTTCCTCTATATTCTACTCACGGTAGGTTTATTTTTCTTTTTTTATTTCTCTTATTGGTTCACTTATCTTTGATCTTTTGAATGGGTTTTACTTTTTTTTAAAAGACATTGTAGACACTCCATTTTATTTGGCCTAATTTTTGACATCTTAAGACTTAATTAAAAATAATAGAATAAAATAATGAAATAAAAAATAAGAATGATTACCTGGTGCTGTTTCACTAGGCGTTATTAAGCAACATGGCACAAGGTAAAAAATTTTTTTGGCGAAGGTTTGAAATGCCTAGGAACTATATTAAAAAAAGTAAAAAAAAAAATTAGAAGTCATTGTTCAAGATAGCATCAGAGTTATTTAGATTAGCATGGATTTGTTCCCCATCATTCCTAACTAAAGAAAAAAGTTCAAAAAGCCCAAGGTATGTAAATTTCACAATTTTGCATAAATGTATCAATAGAGGGCTCTTACATCCTCAAAATTCTAAATATCACAGGTTGTATTGACACATATAGGGCTTGTATCGATACATTTGTTCAATGTATTGATACATTGGCCAGAAGTGTTGATACAATGCTTGGCAGTAGCTAAAATTTGATTTTTGAACAAAATGTATCGATACATAAATGATTGGATCAATATATCTTAGGAATGCATTGATACATTGTAGACACCTTATTTTGTCCGGGCTAATTTGTAACAATCTAGAGCATGGATGTGAGAGGGGGCGATGTCACCCAGCGAAAAAGTATTTTGAGGACATCAAGAAGGCCTAGGGATCATATCAAAGGTAAATGCAAAGATGTGGCAGCAAATGACATAGTTTAAGGTATCCGAGGACAAAAGATATGAGAAAATTCATAATTTTACTTAAATGTATCGATACATGGTTCTCATGTATCGATACAATGCTTCAACACACTAAAAATTTGAAATTTCCTTATTTGTATCGATACAACATGTAGATGTATCAATAAATAAGCCTCTCTATATCGATACAGGACCTCATGTATTGATACTAGGCCATGCCAAGACCAAAACATGCATTCTGTAAAGGATGTATCGATAAATATCAACATGTATCGATACAGTGGTTTATAGTATCGATACAATGGTTCATAGTATCGATACAATGATCATTGTATCGATACAATCGATATAATGTTCGTTGTATCGATACTATCAAGGTTTTTAGACCAAATGTATCGATACATTACGCAATGTATCGATACATTACACAATGTATCGATACATGCAGGCCATTTTCACGGTTTGAGCATTTTTAACTTGTCCACCATTGATCCAAAACTCGATTTTAACTTATTTCTTTGCATCATGAAAGATTAAAACGCATATCAAATTACGAATTTAGACTTTTAAATTAATTATAACATTTTTTAAAAGTCTAAATTGGATAAAAAAAGGTCAACATCACATTATCATCCTACTCCCTAGCTTGTTAACCAATATCACCATCAGCCACCCTATTTGCTGAAAAATCATTTCAGCATTTAAACTAACCACCCTATGCACATCACATTGGCAGCAAGTTGCTCCCTATAGCCACCCTATAGCCACCAAGTTGATACCACTTTGTCCCCCTTGAGAAATGACCAAAAACACCTTCAAATTGGCTTCAAAATGCTAGTATAAATAGACTACTTCTATCTCAGCTAAAAAAGGTTAGATTTCAGCTCATTTACACTTTCAAATACATTCACACACCAAAGAAATCCAAATCCCTTAGCTCTTCACTCAACACCCAAAAATAGCCCTTTAAACACTCACTTTCAACCATTACACATTCTAAAAATCATCCTCATCCATACTAGAACCAAAGCCTCATTGTTTTTCTCTTTTTCTTGCTTATTAACAACA
>JBBYHM010350784.1:0-24180 GCA_038381775.1 Adansonia rubrostipa
AACACAAATACCAAGTTGAGTATTAATTTAACTTAAGTTGTTTGTTATATCAAAATCGAAATCAAGGTTAACAATAAGTATTAATGGCTTCAGGTCTATTGATATAGGTTTCCACTTTATAAATATAGCATGCTGAAGATTGCCAATATATAGTTGATAATAATCGTAAAGACAATCGACTTAGGTTCTTGATTCATAAGAATACTAAATTTACGAGATATGAACAATTAAAAAATTGAGACAATTTCATCTTTAAACCCTTCTACTAAATTATTAATTTAGATTAATACCTTAAATAAAATATTTAAATTCATGACATTTGTTGTAACACAATTAAAATGAAGTCAAATACTCAATCTAAAAAAGATTAGGAAGTTTAAATGCTGTAATAAAATATAGATCCAATTACAAGGAGATATTCTTTTATAAGTGAAATGTTAGCATATGAAGCAGTGTTCACATAAAGCAATTTTATTCATCTTTACAATTAAATATAGATGTTCCTTAGTAGTATCTTAGCATAATTTTGACAACAAAAATAAAAAAATACATTTTAAAATGTTAAGTGTTATATCCTTTTGTTTATTGACAAAATCCACGTTAAAAAGATGGAGATGGTGTATCACTCCTTACAAGACAATCATTCCATGTTCGAATACTCTTTCTTATAATTACTAATGGCTTTAAGTCTTTGAATATAGGATTTTCAAGAGTCCTTTTTACAACTGTAGCATGACAAACATTTCCTAATATGAGGAGTTCACGCAACACTCATAAGTAACACTTTCTATTTTGAAAGTACTTATGAAAACTTCCATAACACAATGCCAACCCATTCTAGTTTCACAATTATTTTTCTTAATAATCGTGTCATTCTCTGAGGTAATTGTGATTGCACCACTTGTTATTAATAAAATCCAAAAGATAGATCAAACATTGAAGCTTGCAATTGTGCTTAAAATTTATGCCTTTACTTTAATTAGATTGATAAGGTGAATTTCCAATGAGATTTGTTACTTAGAAAATTTTTATTTATAGGACGAGCTGTGAGCATGTAGGGTGAGATTTGTTGCCACAAAAAGTGCACTGTATTTCAGGTTAATTAGAATTAACATTACATACGCAAGTAACCACATATTTAATGCCATAAGTTTATCCATCCTTTTCTATTCTTTAACTAAAGTGATTAAAATATGAAACAAAGTTTTGAAAAAGGCTTTTATTGCATCCATTTCTTTGTCCACAGGAACAAATAATTCCAAATTTACACACAAAGAGTATAGTTAGAAAAGATTTGAAGAAAAAATATGACTAAATATTGATCACTTGCTCAAGCCACAGTTAGCTTTCATTCCGGGTTTGCTATTTAAAATTTTCTTTTAAGTTGTTTACATAAATTTAAAACTAATATTTAGACATGCATATCCTAATGAATAATGCATATATATCCCTAAATTGAAAAGATTACATTAGAACTCTCTTTGTTTGCAACCTAACTTTTGAAAAGAATAGAAGTAAAATTAAATAATAAAGAAAAAATAATTTAATTTTCTTATTACTTAACAAATTACTTAACCTACTTCTTAATGAAGTTTGCAATTATAAGTTTTAAAATTTAAAATCATTTCTTTCAAAGAATTATAAGCTTGTAAAATTGGGCGTCATTCCATTTTTCCTTTGAAAGCACAAATTGGTTGTATTCTTTCTTTATCTTTACCTACTGCTTACTAGTTAAGCTAACTTACAGTTCTATGATTTTGTTAGAAATTGAAAAACACAATTATTCAATCAAAATTAAGAAAGGGCAACATAATGAAGCCAATGACTTTATTAATATAGATGAATTCAATTAGAGTAAATAAATCTTACCCTTTAAAATAAAAAATGTTGTTGATACAAACATATTAAAAAGGCTTATAAGGGGCACTTGAAACTACATTTTAGTTATCAGCTCATGCACAGATTGATAAGTAAAGTAAAAAAAAAAAATAATTTACTATAAAACTTGAAAAAAAAATCATGGCAATTATATAGGTTGGGAAAAATGTAACACATTTCATAGTTGACTATGTTGTACTTCGAAAAGTAAACAGATATATATAAATATGCTTTTCTAAAAATACAAAAAAACAGCTAACTCTGGTTCTTGTTACATAATAATGACAAAGTAAATTGACATTAAATGCCCAATATTAATTCATACCATTAAATTAATATCTTATTTGCATGCTACTAGTTGCAATAAAAAAGAACAAGATAAAATCTAATACTTGATTTCCAAATGGTTGGCAAGTTTAAATGCTACATTAGAACTTATATCCAATTCTAAGAGATATAACTCTAATCATGAATTCCCAATTTTATAAGTTGTGTTTCATATAGAACTATTTTATTTTTCTTTACAAATGTATATATAAAATTTAACTAGGCAAGAATTAAACAAACATGTTCTTTAATAATACTTTAGAGTATTTCAAAAATAAAAATGAAAAACACATATTTGAAGACGTCACATAACATTCTTTGGATTGAAGAAATCTATCATGCTTAAACAGACGAAGATGGCAAATTGTTCATTGCTACTTAGTATTCTTTATTCTAATAAGCCTTGTTACAATTATTAATAGCTTTAGGTCTTTCGATATACAATTTTCAAAAGTCCCATTTTCAAAAGTCCTCTTAATAAATATAGCATGCTGAACATTGCCAATACATAGCTGATAATAATAATAACGACAATCGACTTAGGTTCTTGATTCATAAGAATAACAAAGTAAATTTACAGCATATGTACGATTAAGAGAATTGAAGTCTAATACTCAATCCGAAAAGGTTAGCTAGTTTAAATGCTATAATAAAATATAGATCCAACCACAGAGAGATGTTCTTGTATACGTGAAATGCTAGTATATGAATCAATACTCGCATAAAGCAATTTTATTCATCCTTTCAAATAGATAAACATGTTCATTAGTAGCAACCTAGCATACTTTCGACAACAAAAATAAAAAAATACATTTCAAGATGTTAAGTTTTATATCTTTTAGTTTATTGATGAAATCCACATTCTTAAGAAGATGGAGATGGTGTATCAGTCCTTGCGAAACAATCATTCCATGTTCAAATACTTCTTATTATAATTACTGATGGCTTCAAATCATTGAATATAGGATTTTCAAGAGTCTTCTTTATAATGTAGCATGACAAATATTTCCTAATACGAGGAGTTCATCGTAACACCGATCTAACACTTCCTGTTTTAAAAATACTTGTGAAAACTTTCATAACACAATGCCAACCCATTTTATGTTCACAATGATTTTTCTTAATAATCGCATCATTCTCAGGGGTACCTATAACTACAACATTTGTTATTAATAAATCAAAAAGATAGAACAGACATTGAAGCCTGCCATTGTGCTTAAAAGTGGTGCCTTTACCTTAATTTCGTTGGTAAGGTGAATTTCCAATGAGATATGTTATCAAGAAAGTTTTCATTTATAGGGTGAGCCGTGAGCATATGGGGTGAGATTTCATGCCATAAAAAATGCACTTTATTTCAGGTTAACTATCATTAACATTACATACACAAGTAACCACATATTTAATGCCATAAATTTATCAATCCTTTTCTATTCTTTAACTACATTGATTAAAACATGAAAAAAAATTTTGAAAAAGGCTTTTATTGCATCCATTTCTTTGTCCACAAAAATAAAGTAATTCCAAATTTGTACACCAAGACTATACTTAGAAAAGATTTGAAAAAAAATATGACTAAATGTTAATCGCTTGCTCTAGCCGTAGTTAGCTTTCATTCTGGGTTTGCTTTTTAAAATTTTATTTTAAGTTGTTTGTGTAAATTTAAAACTAATATTTACTCATGCATATCCTAATGAATAATGCATATATATATATATATATATATATATATATATATCCCAGAATTAAAAAGTTACATTAGAATTCTTTTTGTTTGAAAAAATTTGCAACCTAACTTTTAAAAAGAATAGAGGTAAAATTAAATAATAAAGCAGAAAAATAATTTAATTTTCTGAGGTAAAATTAAATAATAAAGCAGAAAAATAATTTAATTTTCTTACTACCTAACAAATTGCTTCACCTACTTTTTAACGAAGTTTGCAATCATAAGTTTTGAAATATAAAATCATTTCTTTCAAAGAATTATAAGCTTGTAAAATTGGCCTTGTTTTTATTTTCCTTTGAAAGCATAAATTGCTTGTATTCTTTTATCATTACCTATTGCTTACTGATTAAGCTAACTTATAGTTCTATGACATTTTAGAAATTGAAAAACACAATTAAGCCTTTGCTCGTTCAACCAAAATTAAGAAAGGGCAACATAATGAGGCCAATGACTTATTAATATAGATAAATTCAAGTAGAGTAAATAAATTTTACCTTCCAAAATCAAATATATTGTTGACACGGACATATAAAAAAGACTGATAAGGGGCACTTGAAACTGCATTTTTGGTTATCCGCGCATGCACAAATGTAGACGCCTAATTTTGCCTAGGCTTTTTTCCCTATCAGTCCAAAAATATCCGAGATACAAAATTAGGCACTTGTCCTAATGGAGGTTAATTTTCCTCAAGGGAATGTACATTTTCAAGACCTATTTAAATGTGCTTACATGATCATAGGTGAACGTGATAAAATTAGTGCTATTTCAAAGCTCATGAAGAGTAAATCTCAGATAAAAAATACGATTGTCAAGGTAAAATAATTAACTTTTAATTTTATATTTGTGAAATTTTGAAATGTGTTTCTGCAAATGTTACTACGGTTAAACTTCCCATTTTTAGGAGTTTTTTAAAGAATTTTTCATTAAAATTTAGAAATTAACCGTCGTATATTTTTAACAATACCTATGTGGTATTTATGTCAATATGCACTCCAAAAAATCTAAAATATTCAATAAAAATTTATATTGATATTTTATACCACAAGCTGTTAAGTTATCCATTTTTGTAATTAATTTTAAAATTTTCATAGTACAATGAGTATTATACTTATAAAATTTTTTGGATAAAATTATTCTAAATTCAAATTTTTATCTTTACCATTCTGTAAATCAATATTTTGGATAATATGTTTTATTCAATTCATTTTTTATAAGTTTTAATGTATTCTTTAAAATTTTTTTGTCATAAAATATGAGCTTTCTTTTAATTTGTAAAATTTTTAGTAGAATTTTCTTAGGTTTTGAACTTTAAAATTCTTTAAATATTTTCATTTAAGCACCATCAAATCAGTTTTTAAAAATTCATTTTATTTTTTGAGCTTTTCATTTTTATTTTGAATTTTCTTGTTTTTAAGGTACAAAGTTTCTACTCCATAAATTTTTTGTTGAGAAAATTTTTGATTTTAATATTTTTGAAATTCATTAAATATTTTTATCAAAATTATATTAAATCATTTTTTTTTTAAAAATTCAATTTGTTTTATGAGATTTGTATTTTTTTCCAAAATAGCAAATTTTTTTATAAAGGTTTTCTCGTAAAATTTTACGAGTTTTGGATTTTTAATTTTTTTCTTTTTACACATAAGACTTCTCAAATTTTTTTCTTGTATAATTCAATACTTGAAAATCTTTATAATTTTTTTAATTATTAATTTTATTTTATTTTGGCAAAATCTCCTTAATAGGCCTAAAATTTGCAACATTTACAAATAAGCTCATTAATTTCTCAACAAGCCCAAGGACTTTACCAAGCTCATTTTCTTGATTTTTCACCAAGCCTATTTCATTCTCTGAAAGCCTGCCAAGCCCATTTTTATCTCTAATTTTCCAACAAAGTTCACTAAATTTTTCTTTAAATTTTTTATTTATTTTTATATCAATTATTTTGATTCAAAATTTTTATTTATTTTTTATGTAATTTTTATATGGTTAAATTTTTAATTGGATTTATTATGTGAAATTTTTTTGAGTACATCAATTTTAATTTATTATCATTTTTTTCATGGAATTTCCAATTAGACTTTTATGCACCTTATTGCATTTGTTTTTCTTTTTACTTCTAAGATTATGTTTACTTGTAAATTCATAACGTAATTTTACTTTTACATAATTAATTTTATAATTTTGCCAATTTAGTTGCATGAAACCTAATTTGGTTGGAATTAAATTCTTTTCCAATTGATTTAGTTTCATTCCAGCTAATTCCATCAAGCTAACCAAAATCATTATTTCACCTAAACTATCATAATCATGACAATGGAGATGGTGGCTTATAAGAAAAGATGACAAAGGCATGGGCTTATGAAAACATTTATTACTTGTCTAACCTGACAAGTAAACTAAACATCAAATAAATAAAAAATAAAAAAAAGACAATTGAATGAAAAAAGATGAGACTTTCCTCCCCCTTATAAATAGGAGAGGATGTTATTTCATGGCAGAGAGATTTTTTGTTTTTTAGAGAGCCAGAAAAAAAAAAAGATAACACTTAAAAAAAACAAACTTTCAAGGCTTGTTAAGGTATAATCTCTACTTAAATCTTTGAAGCTTTGTTTGTTTCATACATTTTTCTTCTCGTTGGTGAGCCAAAAATATGCTTAAGTTTATGAATTTTTTTATCCATGTTGAAAGACTAAGCATAATGGCCACAAACTAATTTCCTTGATTTTATTTTATTTTATTTTTCTTCTTGTTAGTAAATTAATTTTCTGCATGAATCATGTTTTTGTTGATATGATATTGGTTTTGGTGTTGTGTTTGTCATATATATGTCCATATATTTTATTTTTTTTAGTGTTTTCTTGTTATTATGGTGAAATCACATGTTTATATATTTATTTGTGTACTTTTATCACATAATGGTGCTAATTTGTGTTAAATAAAATATGAATAAGTGATTATTGAGTTTAAAGAAATTGATGGGTAAATTATTTAGGTGTTGTCCGAAATTCATGCTTATATATGTGTTTTTGTGGTCATTTTGTAAATATAAAAAGTTTAAAGGCTAATTCGTAAAAAAACTAAAAAAATTAAAAACATTTAAAAAAAATTGTTTAGACTTATATGCTTGGTTGAAGCACATTTGCACCCTTAGGCATGTATTTCATGCATTTATCAAGTTAAAATACCTTTTTTTTAGTTTTGGTGTATTTGTGTAATTTTAAGAAGTTTAGGGACTTTTGTGTAAATATTAAAAAATTTATTCTAGGGGCAGAAAAAAGTGAGTGAATTTTGCTTGTGATTTTTTATGTGACTTTTTTAATTATTTTATTCATTTGAAGCTTAATTTTACATTTTAATCATGTAGGGGCCAATTTATAATTTTAGAAAAGTTTAGGGACTAGTTTGCAAATAATAGAAAATTTTTGTTTTATGGTCAAAGGATTTGACCAAAAGCTTCATGGATAACTTGGAAACTGATTTTGGGTACTTCATATCATGCTTTAGGTATTTTTCAAACTTTAAAGGGTATTTTGCAATTTCTCAAAGTTAAGGGGCTAGTTTGCAAATAATGGGAAATTTTGTTTTCTGGTCAAAGGTGTTTGACCGAACCTTCTTATGGATGTTCTTCATGATTTACATGCTGATTTTTACCTAATTAATTGTATTTTGTGATGATTTAGGTTTTTTTTTACTTAGGTACCTAAGTATAAAATTGAGAAAGTTTAGATACCTTTAAGGAAATTTGGCATTTTTAGGATAAAATGGTTATCTTTAGCATGAAATCATCCATTTAGATTATTTTAAATATTTTTAGCATCCCATTAGTCCTCCGATGAGGTGCTAAAAATATAAAAACCTTTTGTATTCTTTTAGTTCTCTGTTAAAGTACGAAATGCAATTTTTAAAAATTTAGGGACTTAATGGTATTTTTGCATGTTGGGTTATTTTAAAATTTAAACTTCTCATTTAGGGTATTTTGGGGCAAAAAAATATATTTTTAGCATTTTTAACAATTTAGGATTAATAATTAGTTTTGAGAAATTTAGGGATTCATTATCAATTTGTACTTTAAAACATTTTTGTAATCTAAATTACTCATTTAGAGTAAAATCATCATTACTTGTCTTTTCGAGTCCTTTAGGGTTGCTGGGATACTTTTACGTCAAAGGTACACCCAATGGCATTTTGATAATTTTTTTCGAGCCATATCCTAGGTAGTCATTGGAATGCTTTCATGCCAAAGATGTACATTTAGGATAAATTCACCTTTCTATGATCGTTTCGAGTCCTTTAGAGTTGCCAGGATACTTTCATGTTAAAAGTACACCTTAAGGGCATTTTTGTAATTTCTTTTGAGCTAAGTCCTAGGTAGTCGTTGGGATGATTCTATGCCAAAGATGTACATTTAGGATAGGTTCATCTTTCTATGATCAATTTTTAGTTCTTTAGGGTTGCCGAGATACTTCTACGTCAAAGGTACACTTTAAGGCATATTGGTAATTTCATTAGATCCAAGTCCTAGGTAGTCATTGGGATGATTTTATGCCAAAGATGTGCAGTTAGGATAGGTTAGACCTCCTCTAATCATTTTTGTGTCCTTTAGAGTTACTAGGATACTTTTATGTCGAGGGTATACCCTAGAGGCATTTTCATAATTTTCTTCACCGGGATGCTTTTATGCCAAAAGTTAATGTTTAGGATTCATTTAGCCTTCTAGGGTAGTTTTAGTGTCTATTAGGGGTACTGGGATACTTTTACGTCAAAGGTATACCCAAGGGCATTTTTATAATTTTTTTACCAGGATGCTTTTATGCCAAAGGTGAATGTTTAGGATTCATTTAGCCTTCTAATGTCATTTTAATATCCATTAGGGGTACCGGAATACTTTCATGTTGAAGGTATACCTAGGGGTATTTTCATAATTTTCTTCGTCGGGATGCTTTTGTGCCAAAGGCAAATGTTTAGGATTCATTTATCCTTCTAAGGTCATTTAAATGTCCATTAGGGGTATTGGGATACTTTCATGTCGAAGGTATACCCAGGGGCATTTTCATAATTTTTTCACTGAGATGCTTTTATGCCAAAGGTGAATGTTTAGGATTGATTTAGCCTTCTGAGGTAATTTTAGTGTCCATTAGGGATATTGAGATACTTTCATGTCAGGGTATATCTCAGGGGCATTTTCATAATTTTTCTCACCAGGATGCTTTTATGCCAAAAGTGAATGTTTAGGATTCATTTAGCCTTCTAAGGTCATTTTAGTGTCCATTAGGGATACTAGGATACTTTTATATTGAAGGTATACTCTAGCGGCATTTTCATAATTTTCTCCACTAGGATGTTTTTATGCCAAATGAGAATGTTTAGGATTCGTTTAGCCTTTTAAGGTTATTTTGGTGTCCATTAGGTGGTATCAGGATACTTTTACGTTGAATGTATATCTTAAAGGCATTTTGATAATTTTTTTAGAACCAAGTCCTATGTGATTACAAGGATATTTTTGTGTCTAAGGGACACATTAGGAATAGGTTCATCATTTTAGATTGTTATTAAGTTTTTGGAAGTTTTATAAACATTTTTAATAAAATATAAAATTTTTTTTAAAAAAATTAAGGCAATATCTCCAAGTTAAAATAATACGTAGAATTTTTCCTAAAATATGAGAGAGGTTTGACGGATTATTTTAATATCGAGATATCCTTTTCAAAATAGACATTAGGATTTTATAAATTTTTAAAAAATAATAATAAAACCTTTTGCATTCCTTTGGCCCTCCACTGGAGTGCAAAAGATATTTTTAATTTTAAAACCTTTTGTGTTCCTCTGGTTTTCCGTTGGGAAACAAAAGAGAATGAAGAAAAGCTTTCATGTTCCACTGGTTTTTCGATGCAGTACATAAGAGATTTTGACTTCCAAAATTTTGAAAACCCGATCTTTCTAATACGAAATAATAAATTTGTTTTAAAAATTATTATTTCAGGAATCTATAATTAAATGCCATATGTTGAAACTGAATAAAAATTAAGATTCAAGTTAACACATAATTAATAAGGTGCTGATTTTTGAGTATCACGAGAGGGTCATCCTTACTTGTGATTGTAACCAACTTTCGGACCCTTTTATATGATCTCTCGTATGATCGCGGGCCTTGGAGTTTGTATTCTAGGGTTTCGTAACCCTTAAAATACAAACTCCGGTAGGTGACAAATCTCACCAAGCCCAAATAGATTGGTGGCAAATCTAAATAAATAGTCATTTCATAATAACTATTTAAGGTTAGGTCGAGTGAGCGATTCTTCTCAACCACCTGATCCCCAAAATAAAAGAATGTCAATAATGATATGGCCTATAGAAATCAGAGAATATAAGGTAGTGACAAATTTAATAAGTATAGGAGCGAAGGCCATTTAAGTCGGGCTTGGTTAGGATTTGTATCTGGGCCACATTGCGAAAACATATTGATAAGTAAAGTAAACAAAAAATAATTTACTATAAAACTTGAAAAACAAAAAAAAAATCATGGCAATTATATAGGCAAGGAAAAAAAAAACAAATTCCATAGTTCACTACAACGTGGATAGAAAAGAAAATAGATATATATGGTTTCCTAAAAATAGGAAACTTTGGTTCTTGTTACATAATAATGACAAAGTAAATTAACATTTAGTGTCCAATATCAATTAATACCATCAAATTAATATCTTATTTGCTAGCTCCTAGTTGTAATAAAAAAGAATAAGACAAAATCTAACACTTGATTTCCAAATGGTTGGCAAATTTAACTGCTACATTAGAATTTATATCCAACTTTAAGATATATAACTCCAATCATGAATTCTCAATATAATAAGTTGTGTTTCATATGGAACTATTTTATTCTTCTTCACAAACGTATATATAATTTAAGTAGGCAATAATTAAGCAAACTTGTTCTTTAATAATACTTTAGATTATTTCAAAAAGAAAAATGAAAAACATATATTTGAGAATGTCATATAACTTTTTCTCGGTTGAAGAAATCCATCATGCTTAAGCAGACAGTGATGGCGAATTATTGTTACTACATAGTATTTCTTATTCGAATACGCCTTGTTACAGGGATTAACGGCTTCAGGTCTTTCGATATAGGGCTTTCAAAAGTCTTCTTAATGAATACGACGTGCCTAACATTACCAATACATGGCTGATAATAATAGTAATGACAATTGACTTAGGTTCTCGATTAATAAGAATAATAAAGTAAATTATAGGATTTGTACAATTAAAAGAATTAGGGCAATTTCAACTCCAAACCGTTCTATTAAATTATTGATTTCGATTAATACCTTAAATCAACTATTTAAATTCATGGTACTTGTTGCAGCATATTAAAATGAAGTAATACACAATCTGAAAAAGACTCGCAAGTTTAAATGCCATAATATAATATAGATCCAACCATAAAGAGATGTTCTTGTATATGTGAAATAGTAGTATATGAAGCAATGCTCACATAAAGCAATTTTATTCATCTTTACAAATAGATATACAGGTTTTTTAGTAGCATCTTAGCGTAATTGTGACAACAAAAGCAAAAAACACATTTCAAGATGTTATGTCTTATATCTTTTTTTTATTAACAAAATCCACATTCTTAAGAAGATGGAAATGGTGTATCACTCATTACGAGACAATCATTCCATGTTTGAATACTCTTTGTTATAATTACTGATAGCTTTAGGTCTTTGAATATAGGATTTTCTAGGGTCCTCTTTACAAATGTAGCATGACAAACATTTCCTAATACAAGGAGTTCACTGCAACACCGAATAGTAATGCTTCCTATTTTGAAAATACTTGTGAAAACTTCCATAACACAATGCCAACCCAATCTAGTTTCACAATTATTTTTCTTAATAATCGCATCATTCTCTAGGGTACCTATGACTGTACCATTTGTTACTAACAAAATCAAAAAGATAGAACAGGTATTGAAGCTTGCCATCATGCTTAAAAGTGGAGCCTCTACTTTAATAGTTGGTAAAGTGAATTTCCAACGAGATTTGTTATCAAGAAAGTTTTCATTTATAGGGCGAACTGTGAGCACATGGGGTGACATTTCATGCCACAAGAAACGCATTGTATTTCAAGTAAATTATCATTAATGTTACATACACAAGGAACCACATATTTAATGCCATAAATTTATTGATCTTTTTCTATTCCTTAACTACATTTATTAAAACACAAAACAAATTCTAGGAAAAAGCTTTTATTGCATCCATTTCTTTGTCCATAGAAACCGAATAATTCCAAATTTGTACACAAAGACTATAATTAGAAAAGATTTGAAGAAAAAAGTATTTCTAAATATTGATTGCTTGCTTTAGCCGCAACTAGCTTTCACTTTGGGTTTGCTACTTAAAATTTTATTTTAAGTTGTTTGTGTAGATTTAAAACTAATATTTACTCATTTATATGCTAATGAGCAATGCATATATATCCTAGAATAAAAAAGTTACGTCAGAATTCTTTTTGTTTGAAAAAATTTGCAACCTAACTTTTGAAAAGAATGGAGGTAAAATTAAATAATAAACCATAAAATAATTGAATTTTCCTATTACTTAACAAATTACTTCACCTACTTTTTAACAAAGTTTGTAATCATAAGTTTTAAAATTTAAAATAATCCCCTGCAAAGAATTATAAGCTTATAAAATTGGCATTCTTTTTGTTCTCTTTTGAAAGCACAAATTGCTTGTATTTTTTTTATCATTAGTTATTGCCTATTGATTAAGCTAACTTACAGTTCTATGACTTTTTAGAAATTAAAAAACACAATTAAGCCTTTGCTTGTTTAACTAAAATTAATAAAGGCCAACATAATGAGGCCAATGACTTATTAATATAAATGAATTCAAGTAGAGTAAATAAATTCTACCCTTCAAAATCAAATATTTTGTTGACACGACATATTAAAAAGGCTAATAAGGGGCACTTGAAACTGCATTTTTGGTTTTCAATGCATGCATAGATTGATAAGTAAATTAAACAAAAAATAATTTACTATAAAACTTGAAAAACAAAAAAAAAATCGTGGCAATTTTATAGGCAAGGAAAAATGAACTCATTCCATAGTTGACTACGACGTGATTAGAAAAGTAAATAGAAATATATGGTTTCCTAAAAATAGGAAAAGCAACGAACTTTGGTTCTTGTTACATAATAATGACAAAGTAAATTGACATTAAGTGTCCAACATCAATTAATACCATCAAATTAATATCTTATTGCATGCTCCTAGCTGTAATAAAAAAGAATAAGATAAAATCTAACACTTGATTTCCAAATGGTTGGCAAATTAAAATGCTACATTAGAATTTATATCCAACTATAGAGTCCAACTCTAAGAGATATAACTCAAATCGTGAATTCTCAATGTAATAAGTTGTGTTTCATATGGAACTATTTTATTTTTCCTCACAAACATATATATAATTTAACTAGGCAAGAATTAAACAAACTTGTTCTTTAATAACACTTTAGATAATTTCAAAAATAAAAATGAAAAACATATATTTAAGAATGTCATATAACGTTTTCTCGGTTGAAGAAATCCATCATGCTTAAGCAGACGGTGATGGTGAATTGTTAGTTACTACATAGTATTCCTTATTTGAATACGCCTTGTTACAGGGATTAACAGTTTCAGGTCTTTCAATATAGGACTTTCAAAAGTCTTCTTAATGAATACGACATGCCTAACATTGCCAATACATGGCTAATAATAATAGTAAGGACAACTGACTTAGGTTGTCGATTAATAAGAATAATAAAGTAAATTACAGGATTTGTACAATTAAAAGAATTAAGGCAATTTCAACTCTAAACCATTCTATTAAATTACTAATTTTGATTAATACCTTAAATCAACTATTTAAATCCATGGTACTTGTTGCAGCATAATTAAAATGAAGTCTAATACACAATCTGAAAAAGGCTAGCAAGTTTAAATCCATAATAAAATATAGATCCAACCACAAAGAGATGTTCTTGTATACGTGAAATGGTAGTATATGAAGCAATACTCACATAAAGCAATTTTATTCATCTTTACAAATAGATATACAGGTTCTTTAGTACCATTTTAGCATAATTTTGACAACAAAAGTGAAAAACACATTTCAAGATGTTATGTCTTATATCTTTTTTTATTAATGAAATCCACGTTCTTAAGAAGATAGAGATGGTGTATCACTCCTTACGAGACAATCATTCCATGTTCGAATGCTCTTTGTTATAATTGCTGATGGCTTCAGGTCTTTGAATATAGGATTTTTTAAGTCCTCTTTACAAATGCAGCATGACAAACATTTCCTAATATGAGGAGTTCACTGCAACACCGATCAGTAACACTTCCTATTTTGAAAATACTTGTGAAAACTTCCATAACATAATGCCAACCCATTCTAGTTTTACAATTATTTTTCTTAATAATCGTGTTATTCTCTGGGGTACCTATCACTGTACCACTTGTTACTAATAAAATCAAGAAGATAGAATAGACATTGAAGCTTGTCGTCATGCTAAAAAGTGGTGCCTCTACTTTAATCGTTGGTAAGGTGAATTTCCAATGAGATTTGTTATTAGGAAAGTTTTCATTTATAGGGGGAGCTGTGAGTATATGGGGTAAGATTTCATGCCACAAGAAACACACTGTATTTCAAGTTAATTATCATTAATGTTACATACACAAGCAACCACATATTTAATGCCATAAATTTATTGATCCTTTTCTATCCCTTAACTACATTTATTAAAACACAAAACAAATTCTTGGAAAAGCTTTTATTGCATCCATTTCTTTGTCCACAGAACCAAATAATTCCAAATTTGGACACAAAGACTATAATTAGAAAAGATTTGAAGAAAAAGGTATTTCTAAATATTGATTGCTTGCTCTAGCCACAGTTAGCTTTCACTATGTGTTTGCTACTTAAAATTTTATTTTAAGTTGTTTGTATAGATCTAAAACTAATATTTTCTCATGTATATGCTAATGAGTAATGCATATATATCTAGAATTAAAAATTTATGTTAGAATTCTTTGTTTGAAAAAATTTGCAACCTAACTTTTGAAAAGAATGGCAGTAAAAATAAATAATAAACCATAAAATAATTTAATTTTCCTATTACTTAACAAATTACTGCACCTATTTTTTAACGAAGTTTGCAATCATAACTTTTAAAATTTAAAATAATCTCTTTCAAAGAATTATAAGCTTGTAAAATTGGCATTGTTTTTGTTCTCTTTTGAAAGCATAAATTGCTTGTATATTTTTATCTTTAGTTACTGCTTATTAATTAAGCTAACTTAAAGTTCTATGACTTTTTAGAAATTGAAAAATGCAATTAAGCTTTTGCTTGCTCAACCAAAATTAATAAAGGGCAACATAATGTGGCCAATGACTTATTAATATAGATGAATTCAACTAGAGTAAATAAATTCTACCCTCCAAAATTAAATATGTTGTTGACACGGACACATTAAAAAGGTTGATACAATGTACTTGAAACTACATTTTTGGTTGTCAATGCATGCACAAATTGATAGGTAAAGTAAACAAAAAATAATTTACTATTAAACTTGAAAAACAAAAAAAAATCAAGGCAATTATAAAGGTAGGAAAAAATGAACACATTCCATAGTTGACTACGACGTTGCTAGAAAAGTAAACAGAAATATATGGTTTCCTAAACGTAGGAAAAGCAACTAACTTTGAATCTTGTTAAATAATAATGACAAAGTAAATATGTCTAAATATTGATCGCTTGCCCTAACCATAGTTAGCTTTCATTATGGGTTTGCTATTTAAAATTTTATTTTAAGTTGTTTGTGAAAATTTAAAACTAATATTTGCTCATGTATATGCTAATGAGTAATACATATATATCCTAGAATTAAAAAGTTACATTAGAATTCTTTTTGTTTGAAAAAATTTGCAACCTAACTTTTGAAAAGAATGTAGGTAAAATTCAACAATAAAACAATTTAATTTTCTTATTACCTAACTAAATTACTTCACCTACTTTTTAACGAAATTTGCAATCATAAGTTTTAAAATTTAAAATCATTTCTTTCAAATAATTATAAGCTTGTAAAAATGGCATTGTTTTTGTTTTCCTTTGAAAGCACAAATTGCTTGTATTTTTTTTATCATTAGTTACGACTTACAGATTAAGCTAACTTATAGTTCTATGACCTTTTTAGAAATTGAAAAACACAATTAAGCCTTTGCTCGTTCAATCGAAATTAATAAAGGACAACATAATGAGGCCAATGACTTATTAATATAGATGAATTCAAGTAGGGTAAATAAATTTTACCCTCTAAAATCAAATATGTTGTCGACACAGACATATTAAAAAGACTGATAAAGGGCACTTGAAACTGCATTTTTGGTTATCAGTGTATGCACAGATTGATAAGTAAAGTAAACAAAGACTAATTTACTATAAAACTTGGAAAACAAAAAAAAAAATCATGGCAATTATATAGGCTGGGAAAAATGAACACATTCCATAGTTGACTATGACGTGGTTAGAAAAGTAAATAGAAATATATGGCTTCCTAAAAATAGGAAAAGCAACTAACTTTGGTTCTTGTTACATAATAATGACAAAGTAAATTGACATTAATAGTCCAATATCAACTAATACCATTAAATTAATATCTTATTTTCATGCTACTAGTTGTAAAAAAAAAAGAATAAAATAAAATATAACACTTGATTTCCAAATGGTTGGCAAATTTAAATGCTACATTAGAATTTATATCTAACTATAAAAGTCCAACTCTAAGAGATATAACTCCAATCATGAATTCTCAATGTAAAACATTTGTGTTTCATATGGAACTATTTTATTCTTCCTCACAAACGTATATATAATTTAACTAGGCAAGAATTAAACAGACTTGATCTTTAATAATACTTTAGATAATTTCAAAAATAAAAATGAAAAACATATATTTGAGGATGTCATATAACTTTCTCTCAGTTGAAGAAATCCATCATGCTTAATCAAACGGAAATGGCAAATTATTAGTTACTACGTAGTATTCCTTATTTGAGTACGCCTTGTTACAAGGATTAACGGCTTCAGGTCTTTTGATATAGGATTTTCAAAAGTCTTCTTAATGAATACGCCGTGCCTAGCATTGCCAATACATGTCTGATAATAATAGTAAGGACAACTGACTTAGGTTCTCGATGAACAAAAAATAAAATAAATTTATAGGATATGTACAATTAAAAGAAGTGAAGCAATTTCAACTGCAAACCATTCTATTAAATTATCGATTTTGATTAATACCTTAAATCAACTATTTAAATCTATGGAACTTGTTGCAGCATAATTAAAATGAAGTCTAATACACAGTCTGAAAAGGGCTAGCAAGTTTAAATGGCATAATAAAATATAGATCCAACCACAAAGAGATGTTCTTGCATACGTGAAATGGTAGTATTCGAAGCAATGCTCACATAAAGCAATTTTATTCATCTTTACAAATAGATATGCATGTTCTTTAGTAGCATCTTAGCATAATTTTGACAACAAAAGTAAAAAATACATTTCAAGATGTTAAGTCTTATATCTTTTTTTTATTGACTAAATCCACGTTCTTAAGAAGATGGAGATGGTGTATCACTCCTTACAAGACAATCATTCCACATTTGTATACTCTCTGTTGTAATTACTAATGGCTTCAGGTCTTTGAATGTAGGATTTAGAAGGGTCCTCCTTACAACTGTAGCATGACAAACATTTCCTAATATGAGGAGTTCACTGGAACACCGATCAGTAATGCTTCCTGTTTTGAAATACTTGTGAGAACTTCCATAACACAATGCCAACCCATTCTAGTTTCACAATTATTTTTCTTAATAATCGTGTCATTCTCTGGGGTGCCTATGACTGCACCACTTGTTACTAATAAAATCAGAAAGATGGAACTGATATTGAAGCTTGCCATCATGCTTAAAAGTGGTGCCTCTACTTTAATTTGGTTGGTAAGGTGAATTTCCAACGAGGTTTGCTATCAAGAAAGTTTTCATTTACAAGGCAAGCTGTGAGCATATGGAGTGAGATTTCTTACCATAAGAAAGGCACTGCATTTCAGGCTAATTATCATTAAGTAATCCTAAACCCTAAACCATAAATTTATCAATCATTTCTTATTCTTTAACTACATTGATTAAAACACGAAACAAATTTTTGAAAAAGGCTTTTATTGCTTCCATTTCTTTGTCCACAGAAACCAATTAATTCCAAATTTGTACAAAAAGACTATAATTAGAAAATATTTGAAGAAAAAAATATGTCTAAATATTGATCGCTTGCTCTAGCTGTAGTTAGCTTTCATTCAGGGTTTGCTATTTAAAATTTTATTTTAAGTTGTTTGTGTAAATTTAAAACTAATATTTACTTATGCATATGCTAATGAGTATGCATATATATCCTAGAATAAAAACGTTACGTCAGAATTCTTTTTGTTTGAAAAAAATTTGCAACCTAACTTTTGAAAAGAATGGCGGTAAAATTAAATAATAAACCATAAAATAATTTAATTTTCCTATTACTTAACAAATTACTTCACCTACTTTTTAACAAAGTTTGTAATCATAAGTTCTGAAATTTAAAATAATCCCTTGCAAAGAATTATAAGCTTGTAAAATTGGCATTGTTTTTGTTTTCCTTTGAAAGCACAAATTGCTTGTATTTTTTTTATCATTAGTTACTACTTACAGATTAAGCTAACTTATAGTCTATGACTTTTTTAGAAATTGAAAAACACAATTAAGCCTTTGCTCATTCAACCAAAATTAATAAAGGACAAGATAATGATGCTAATGACTTATTAATATAGATGAATTCAAGTAGGGTAAATAAATTTTACCCTCCAAAATCAAATATGTTGTCGACAAGGACATATTAAAAATACTGATAAGGGACACTTGAAACTGCATTTTTGGTTATCAGCGCATGCACAGATTAATAAGTAAAGTAAACAAAAAATAATTTACTATAAAACTTGAAAAACAAAAAAAAAATCATGGCAATTATATAGGCTAGGAAAAATGAACACATTCCATAGTTGACTACAACATGCTTATAAATGTAAATAGAAATATATGGTTTCCTAAAAATAGGAAAAGCAACTAACTTTGGTTTTTATTACATAATAATGGCAAAGTAAATATGTCTAAATTTTGATCACTTGCTCTAACTGTAGTTAGCTTTCATTCTAGGTTTGCTATTTAAAATTTTATTTTAAGTTGTTTGTGTAAATTTAAAATTAATATTTACTCATGTATATGCTAATGAGTAATGTATATATATCCTAGGATTAAAAAGTTAGGTTAGAATTCCTTTTGCTTGAAAAAATTTGCAACCTAACTTTTGAAAAGAATGGCGGTAAAATTAAATAATAAACCATAAAATAATTTAATTTTCCTATTACTTAACAAATTACTTCACCTATTTTTTAACAAAGTTTGCAATCATAAGTTTTAAAATTTAAAATAATCTCTTCCAAAGAATTATAAGCTTGTAAAATTGGTATTGTTTTTGTTCTCCTTTGAAAGCACAAATTGCTTGTATTTTTTTTATCATTAGTTACTACTTATTGATTAAGCTAACTTACAGTTCTATAACTTTTTAGAAATTGAAAAACACAATTAAGCCTTTGCTTGTTCAACCAAAATTAATAAAAGGCAACATAATGAGGCCAATGACTTATTAATATAGATGAATTCAAGTAGAGTAAATAAATTCTACCCTCCAAAATCAAATATGTTGTTGACACGAACATATTAATAAGCCTGATACGAAGCACTTGAAACTGCATTTTTGGTTATCAGTGCATGCACAGATTGATAAGTAAAGTAAACAAAAAATAATTTACTATTAAACTTGAAAAACAAAAAAAAATCAAGGCAATTATAAAGGCAGGGAAAAATGAACACAATCCATAGTTGACTATGATGTGGTTAAAAAAGAAAATAGAAATATATGGTTTCTTAAAAGTAAGAAAAGCAACTAACTTTGGTTCTTGTTACATAATAATGACAAAGTAAATATGTCTAAATATTGATCGCTTGCTCTAACCATAATTAGCTTTCATTCTAGGTTTGCTATTTAAAATTTTATTTTAAGTTGTTTGTGAAAATTTAAAACTAATAGTTACTCATGTATATGCTAATGAGTAATGCGTATATATCCTAGAATTAAAAAGTTACATTAGAATTCTTTTTGTTTGAAAAAATTTGCAACCTAACTTTTGAAAATAATGGAGGTAAAATTCAATAATAAAGCAATTTAATTTTCTTATTACCTAACTAAATTACTTCACCTACTTTTTAACGAAGTTTGGAACCATAAGTTTTAAAATTTAAAATCATTTCTTTCAAATGATTATAAGCTTGTAAAATTGGCATTGTTTTTGTTTTCCTTTGAAAGCACAAATTGCTTGTATTTTTTCTATCATTAGCTACTGCTTACAGATTAAGCTAACTTATAGTTCTATGACTTTTTTAGAAATTGAAAAACACAATTATGCCTTTGTTCGTTCAACCAAAATTAAGAAAGGACAACATAATGAGGCCAATGACTTATTAATATAGATGAATTCAAGTAGGGTAAATAAATTTTACCCTCCAAAATCAAATCTGTTGTCGACACGGACATATTCAAAAGACTGATAAAGGGCACTTGAAACTGCATTTTTGGTTATCAGCGTATGCACAGATTGATAAGTAAAGTAAACATAAACTAATTTACTATAAAACTTGAAAAATGAAAAAAAATCATGGCAATTATATAGGCTGGGAAAAATGAACACATTCCATAGTTGACTATGACCTGGTTAGAAAAGTAAATAGAAAAATATGGTTTCCTAAAAATAGGAAACCAACTAACTTTGGTTCTTGTTATATAATAATGACAAAGTAAATTGACATTAAGTGTCTAATATCAATTAATAACATTAAATTAATATCTTATTTTCATGCTGCTAGTTGTAATAAAAAAGAATAAAATAAAATATAACAATTTATTTCCAAATGGTTGGCAAATTTAAATGCTACATTAGAATTTATATCTAACTATAAGAGTCCAACTCTAAGAGATATAACTCCAATCATGAGTTCTCAATGTAAAACATTTGTGTTTGATATGGAACTGTTTTATTGTTCTTCCCAAACGTATATATACTTTAACTAGGCAAGAATTAAATAGACTTGATCTTTAATAATATTTTAGATAATTTCAAAAATAAAAATGAAAAACATATATTTGAGTATGTCATATAACTTTCTCTCTGTTGAAGAAATCCATCATGCTTAAGCAAACGGAGATGGCAAATTGTTAGTTACTACATAGTATTCCTTATTCCAATATGCCTTGTTGCAAAGATTAACGGCTTCAGGTTTTTCAATATAGGATTTTCAAAAGTCTTCTTAATGAATACACGTGCCTAACATTGCTAATACATGACTGATAATAATAGTAAGGACAACTAACTTAGGTTCTCCATTCATAAGAATAATAAAGTGAATTTACAGGATATGTACAATTAAAAGAATTGAGGCAATCTCAACTCCAAACCATTCTATTAAATTACCGATTTCAATTAATACCTAAAATCAACTAACTAAATCCAAGGTACTTGTTGCAACATAATTAAAATTAAATCTAATACTCAATCTAAAAAAGGTCAGCAAGGTTAAATGTTATAATAAAATATAGCTCCAACCACAGAGAGATGTTCTTGTACACGTGAAATGGTAGTATCTAAAGCAACGCTCACATAAAGCAATTCTATTCCTCTTTACAAATAGATATACATGTTATTTAGTAGCATCTTAGCATAATTTTGACGACAAAAGTAGAAAATACATTTCAAGATTGGTGCTTAAAATAAATTTATCAAGATTTATTGCCACAAGAAAAGCACTGTATTTTAGGTTAATTATCATTAATGTTACATACACAAGTAACCACATATTTAATGCCATAAATTTATTGATCCCTTTTTATTCCTTAACTGCATCGATTAAAAGGCAAAACAAATTCTTGGAAAAAGCTTTTATTGCATTCATTTCTTTGTCCGCAAAAACTAAATAATTCAAAATTTGCACACAAAAACTATAATTAGAAAAGATTTGAAGAAAAAAGTATTTCTAAATATTGATCGCTTGCTCTAGCCGTAGTTAGGTTTCATTTTGGGTTTGCTACTTAAAATTTTGTTTTAAGTTGTTTATGTAAATTTAAAACTAATATTTACTCATGTATATGCCAACAAGAAATGCATATATATCCCAAAATTAAAAAGTTACATTAGAATTCTTTCTATTTGTAAAATTTTGCAACCTAACTTTTGAAAAGAATTGAGGTAAAATTAAATAATAAAACATAAAATAATTTAATTTTCTTATTACCTAACAAATTACTTCACCTACATTTTAACAAAGTTTGCAATCAAAAAATTTTAAAATTTAAAATCATCTCTTTTAAAGAATTATAAGCTTGTAAAATTGGCATTGTTTTTGTTTTCCTTTGAAAGCATAAATCGCTTGTATTTTTTTAATCATTACCTACAGCTTACTGATTAAGCTAACTTATAGTTCTATGACTTTTTTAGAAATTGAGAAACACAATTAAGCCTTTGCTTGTTCAACCAAAATTAATAAAGGGCAACATAATGAGGCCAATGACTTATTAATATAGATGAATTCAAGTAGAGTAAAAAATTTTACCCTCCAAAATCAAATATGTTATTGACACGGACTTATTAAAATGGCTGATGAGAGGCACTTGAAACTGCATTTTTGGTTATCAGCACATGCAAAGATTGACAAGTAAAGTAAATAAAAAATAATTTACTATAAAGCTTGAAAAAACAAAAAAAAACCATGGCAATTATAAGGCCAGAGAAAAATGACCACATTCTATAGTTGACTACGATGTGGTTGGAAAAGTAAAAAGAAATATATGGTTTCCTAAAAATAGGAAAAGCAACTAACTTTGGTTCTTGTTACATAATAATGACAAAGTAAATTGACATTAAGTGTCCAATGTCAATTAATACCATTGAATTAATATCTTATTTTCATGCTCCTAGTTTTAATAAAAAAGAATAAGATAAAATCTAACACTTAATTTCCAAATGGTTGGCAAATTTAAATGCTCCATTAGAATTTATATCCACTGTAAGAGTCCAACTCTAAGAGATAACTCCAATCGTGAATTCTCATCCTTATTCATAAACGTATACATAATTTAACTAGGCAAGAATTAAATAGACTTGTTCTTTAAGTATACCTTAGATAATTTCAAAAATAAAAATGAAAAATATATATTTTAGGATGCCATATAACTTTCTCTCGGTTGAAGAAATCCATTATGCTTAAGCAGATAGAGATGGTGAATTGTTAGTTACTACATAGTATTCCTTATTCGAGTATGCCTTGTTACAAGGATTAACGGCTTCTGGTCTTTCGATATAGGATTTTCAAAAGTTTTCTTAACATTGCCAATACATGGCTGATAATAATAGTAAAGACAACTGACTTAGGTTCTTCATTCGTAAGAATAATAAAGCAAATTTAAAAGATTTGCACAATTAAAATAATTGAGGAAATTTCAACTCCAAAACATTCTATTAAATTTTCGATTTTGACTAATACCTTAAATCAACTATTTAAATCCATGGTACTTGTTGTAGCAAAATTAAAATGAAGTCTAATACTCAATCTAAAATAGGTTAGAAAGTTTAAATGCTATAATAAAATATAGATCTAACCATGTAGAAATGTTCTTGTATATGTGAAATGGTAGTATATAAAGCAGTGCTCACACAAAGCAATTTTATTCATCTTTACAAATAGATATACATGTTATTTAGTAGCATCCTAACGTCATTTTGACAAAAAGTAAAAAATACATTTCAAGTTGTTAAGTCTTATATCTTTTTTTTATTGACATAATCCACATTCTTAAGAAGACGGAGATAGTGTATCACTCCTTACGAGACAATCATTCCATATTCGAATACTCTTTTCTATAATTACTGATGGCTTCAGGTCTTTGAATATAGGATTTTCAAGGGTCCTCTTCACAAATGCAGCATGACAAACATTTCCTAATACGAGGAGTTCACTGCAACACCGATCAGTAACGCTTCCTATTTTGAAAATATTTGTGAAAAC
>JBBYHM010350795.1:0-89706 GCA_038381775.1 Adansonia rubrostipa
TAAAATTTTGAGAAATCAATTCACCCCCTCTTGATTTCATTCACCACTAAAAGGTCTAACAATTGGTATCAGAGCTTGTATCTTATTCCTATAGGCTTAACATCCTTGAGCAAAAATCTATAAAAGATCAAATAAATGGCTAGTGGTGATATTTTCGGTATGGGCTAAGAAAGACATTCAATCGTGAGGCCTTTTCTCTTCAACGATGAAGATTACACGTATTAGAAGATAAGAATAAGGCTATTTGTCCAAGCAAATGATTATCAAGTTTGGAAGATAATCATGAAAAGCCCACTCATCCCAATGAAGATGGTAGGTGATCTTGAAGTTCCCAAGGAAGAGTGAGAATGGGATGAGAAAGACACTAAGATGGCTCAACTCAATGCCAAGGCTGTGCACACATTTTTTGTGCATTAGGCCCTAATGAGTATAATAGGGTGTCTTTGTGTGATAATGCCGAAGAGATATGGACAAGTTGACTATAACACATGAAAAGACCAATTAAGTCAAAGAGTCCAAGATAAGCATGCTCATTCTTGATTATGAGATGTTCAAAATAAAACTAGAGGAGAGCATCAAAGAGATGTTTGATAGATTCATAGACAATGTAAATGGCTTGAAGGGTCTCGAAAAGGTATATCCCAACAAGGAAATGGTCAAGAAAATTTTGAATAGCCTTCTTAAGTCATGGGAAGCTAAAGTGACTGCAATTGAGGAGTCAAAAGACCTCGATCTCCTTGCCTTAGATGAGCTCATCGAATCACTCCTCACATATAAAATAAAGATAAATCTTGAAAAAGAGCAACCAAGAAAGTTGGAGTTGCATTGAAGGCTTCCATGAGCGAGGAAGAGGATGACAATTATGAAGATGGTGAATATATAGAGATAATCATATTTGCTAAGAAATTCATGAAGATAGATAAGGGTAAATCATCCCAACCTAAAAAGGTTAACAAGGTGGTGTGCTATAATTGCAATGAAGCAAGACATGTGAAATCCGATTGCCCATTATTGAAAAAGAAAAAGAAAAAGACATTTATAGCAACTTGGAGCAATAGTGACTCTTCTGATGATGATGACTCCAAGGAAGACCAAATTAGCAACCATTGTTTCATGGCTTTTCATGAGCCCAAGGTAACCTTAAATTCTCTAAATTTAAATTCCTACACATTTGATGAGTTACAAGATGCTTTTGATGATCTTATAGTTAAGTTTGAGGAAATGAACTCTAGACACAAGAAAATGATTTAAAAATTAAAAGTTGAAAATGATTTATTATTGAAATCAAAACTTATTATAGAGAATGAAAACAAAGACTTGAAAAATGATTTTAATGACTCCAAGCTAAGGATTAACATTTTAGAGAAAGCCAATTTTGATTTGAAAAGAAAAATTAAAAGCTTGGAACAAGAAACAAAAATCATTTTGGACAAATCTTTTCAAGTTTATATGACCAAGTGCTCACATTGCAATTTTCATGGTCATAATTTGCATAATTATCCTACCAAGAAAAGGGCACAATTTAAAGTTAGGCAAGTATGGATCCCTAAGGGAACAAGAGGCTTTGAGACTAACATTCAAAGACCCAAAGCAATTTGGGTACCAAAAACCAAGTGAAGGTCTCTTTATATGTGTGTTAGAGCAATATGGAGCAATGCAATACAAATGGATGCTCTAGATACATAAAGAAGTTTGATGGGTAACCTTTGAGCTTTAAAATTTTGATGTGTATTGGTTATTCATGTTGTGATTATCAATGCTTTATTGAATTTTTTAAAAAAAATGTTTTTAATGCAAATTGTTTAATGAAAATTCATATTTTACATTTTGAGCCACTATGAGCTTAAATGTGCATGCATTTGATGATTCAATGGTTAATGATGATGTCTTAAATCGATTTGTGAAATATTGTTATGAAGCATAATTTAAGACTGATTTATGCATAAAGGGTTGATTTTGATAAACTTCATGTCATGAGTCATTGATAAGCTCTATTGCGTGACTAAATTTTATGCATATCCTTAGGGGAGCATTTAGAGCTTACTTATAAGATATGATGCCAGAAAAATGCATTAGTAAGTTCATAAGTCTCTTCAATACTTAATATTCAACTATGCTTGTGTGAGACTTAGGATGTCTGATTATTTTGTAAGTTCATGATTAATGGCGCAAGCAAGTTGGTAAACATTGAAAATATTTTCTAAGCATGTGCTTATGTGGTTTGAATGAAAATCCTTTAATTGCATATTGCCTTACTTATGTGATCAAACATGCCAATTCATTGAAACTTGATTTTAAAAGTCATTTTAATCCAAACTTTGATTATTCATATGAGTTTTAAATGCTTAAATTCAAAAGTTTGCATTAGAATATAAAATCATAGGTTTTGCAATGCCAAATTGCATATTTTTCTAAGAATTTTTCGAAACACTTAAGGCATGTGTTGATACTTAGAGTCCTGTATTGATATAATGAACAAAAACTGAAAAAACCCAACTCGTATCGAGACAATGAACTTTTTATCGATAAATTACTATGTGTATCAATACAAAAGCCCCTTGTATCGATACAAGCAGTGAATTTTGGCCAAATTTATGGTTTTTTTTGGCTTTTAAATGCAAACGTAGTCTCCTTAATGAGCTTTCATGATTTCTAAACCTTGATAAACATCGTTACATAACTTATCACATAAACATCATATTTGATTCATTGGTGAGTGTTTCACAAATCAAATGCATTAAGTACTCATATTGCTTCATAATGCTCAAAAATACAAAATTTTCTACATAACATTATTTTTTTAATTGGTACCATATACGCTTTATGTTTTTCATTCATCAACATTTGGTATCACTTATTTCAAAATGTCATTAAACACATTGAAAATCTTTTGTTCCTAATAAAACCTAAGCTTATTGAATATTCTTTTATAAGTAAAATCTTGGTAGCTCTAATGCTTATCAAGATTGTTTTTAAGTTTTGCAAGGTTCATAAAGATAAATCCATCCTTGAAAGATGAACACTTGTGTAGCAAAATAAAGCAAATTAAGCATGCAACCATTTCAAATCAAACCAAGACCATCAAGGAATGCTCAAACACTAGAAATGATGATCCTATAAGTTACAATGAGCATATCATCAAAGTTTGGTAAAGTTGAGGTAATCATCAAACAAATGCTATTAAATTCTCATCTCTTAGCATTAAGTTTGGTGACATACATGAGTCAATTATATATATAATTGGCATTCCAGTATGTAATGTATGCTTAAAATGTTTTATTTGAATAAATCTTTGGACATTTGTAAGTGCATAATTCTCATATTTAAGCATGTTCTTTGATTGAATGTTTACTCAAATGATTTTATTAACATATCATGAAAAAGTAAATGATCTTCTAACCTATGGAAGTTTGTTACGTTTTTCTTGCAATTTTTTTAACCTTCCATATGGCATTTATTGTAGTATGCATGTGTACTAAAAATTCAAAAATTGGCATCTATTGTGCAACTAGACACCAATTGGATTAATAATTCTTAAAATCCCTCAACAATTGGTATGTTCTATCTCTCATATGTACTTAAATGACTACAAAATAATACAAAAATTGGATGAACTAACATTAGGACTTAAATGCCTATATTTTCTCAATAATTGGTATACATGTTCTGAAATGATCCATAATTAATATACCTTTTAGAAATCTTGTTAGAATTAGTCTCTTAGCTTTGAATTAATCTTAATTTAACTTTTTGATATTCTAAAAAAGGGGAGAATTTTAGGTGTTAATTTGCTTGCTTGTACTTTATTTATACATATATGTCTATGCTAGCAAATAGGAAGATTTAACATGTGCTTATATTATTTATGTTATTGAAATCTTTAATATTTTGGGTTGGTACTCTTAAAGCCAAATATGAACAAAAATGCCATTGCTAAGTGTTTCAAAACCTTTCTATAAATCTCTAAAAGTCCATTTTACTTTTAAGAAGGGGGAGTGTTATTGAAAACTTTAAATGACCAAGGGAAAGTTTTACAAGCAAATTCACTTTAAGTTTTGTCATATCAAAAAGAGAGAGATTATTAGCTGTATTAGCTTTGAATTAATCTTAGTTTTGATATAACTAAGACTTAAGCTTAATTAGCTTGTGTTTAAATATTTTGAAGACTAGTATTTTTCCATGAAATATTTTTTAAACACTTTGAAAAATACTAGAAAGTGTTTTAACTCCTTCAAGCACTAAAAAATGTGTTCTTAATATATATTTTTATATAAAACATTTTTTAGATAAGTTTTATATGTTTTAAAGTCATGAAAAATATTTTAAAATTAATTTTCATGTGAATGTATGCACTATGTTTGTGTATCGATACAATACTTGGCAGTAGCTAAATAACCTTAAAATGCAAAAATCACTATTCATCTATCGAGACAGAGCATTTTGTATTGATACAAGACTATTCATGTATCGAGACAGATCTTTTTGTATTGATGCAGGACTGTTTAATGGTCATTTTTTGGACCGTTAAACACAATGTATCGATACCCACTTAATTATATCAATATAGAGGCACGGGTAACAATAGGAAATGATATTTTGAAGGCTCCAACGACTATAATCCTTCACCAAATATCCCTCACGGCTATAATCATGATCAAAGCTATAAATAAGCCTCTCCAACACTTCCAACGAGAAGAAAAACCAAGAGAATTATGCTTAAAGTCAAATCTTTCATCTTTTCCATCATTATCACTAAGTAGTTCATCTTTGTATAGGATTTTGTTCCTATTTTTGTATTCTTTATTTTGTATCTTTAGATATATATTTCCCTTGAGCTAAAATTCTTGTAAACACCTAAAGGTTTGATTTGTTTACACTCAAATCCTTGCAAAAATAGGAGGTTCCTACTTAGCTATTCAAAAGTAAAGAAGGTTTCTACTTAGCCTTTAAAAGTAAAGAAGGTTTCTACTTAGCCTTCAAAAGTAGTGAAAGAGGGTTCTATCTTAGCCATAAAAGATGGGGGTAAAAGTTTCTATCTTAGCCTTTAAAGATAAAGATTGTAAAGGTTATACATTATCCTTGTAAGGTAGACAATTCAAGTTAGTGAATTATGGAAATCCGAGGCAAGTGAGGCCGAGGTAGAGGATGTAGGCAATTGAGGTCGAACCTTTCTAAATCTTTAAGTTTGCTTCTCTTTCCCTTGTCTTTAATTATTTATTTCTATTCACTAACTTGCACTCCAAAGTTTATTGTTTAGATTTCTCATTTTTATTTATCAAAGTTTTAATTTACTAAAATTTTAAGAAATCAATTCACCCCCTCTTGATTTCATTCACCACTAAAAGGTCTAACAAAATGTTTCAGTGCTCGAAAATGGTTTTTTTAATTTCTGACAGTAGTGCTGCTAGGGCAAAACATGGGAGCTTTTTTAGTTTTGGGTTTTTAGGACTAGGCTCGAGTTATGAACATTCAAATATCTATTACAAAGAGAGTCAGTGACAATAGCTTTATTAGCTTATTTGTACAATCCCGAAGTTATTTAGGATGACAGAACAGTTCATTAACCAAGTCACTAGTAAGGGCATTAGACCTTATAATCAAGGCACAAATACTTTAAGACAAGTAAAAGGAAGATTTTATTTTGAAAATTAAAATCTTTAACCTCGTTTAACCATGAATCTAGACATAGAAAGCTTGATTTTTCCCTAAGATTGAATATCAATTGGTGAAAACATTAAATCCATGTCAATCTCTATTTATTAGAGGTGACATAGACTGAAACTTAGGGCTTCTTTAAATACAGTTTTCTACAGTAAATAAACGCCAAAGAAAGGTATCAATAAGGCATTTTTAATCATGTACAGCATGTAAACAAGACATCTATGACAAGTATATGCTGGACAACAACGAGATAACATTTTTATCACATAAAAATGCAAGAAATACAAAAAAATGCATGAACATTTGAGAGGATGCTTATGACAACATAAAAGATGATAAAAATATGTGAGAAAATGTTTCCATGGCATGAAACAAATGGTGGAAAATTTTTACAACATCAAAGACATGGTTTTTAAGCCATCAAGCCAACAACAAAACATCATCAAGCTTAATAAAACATTAAAGCCTCTTGAAATAACAATTTATCATTAAGTATTATGCATGAATGATGGTGAAAAATGCCAAGAATCAATGAAATGGTGACTGTTCTAAGATGAGCTAAAAAAATATGATTTTTTAAGCATTAAAACAATATAAAGGTACCATAATTCAAAACAAGCTTAAAGATGCATGCTTTCCTATGAATGTCATGGTTTTATAAGGATTCGTTAGTTATGATAGCATAAGATGTATGAATATGCAAAGAAATAAAGAGAAAAGTGTGGAAAATGCACCAACAAAGCTTGCAAGACTCTTTTTTTGCTTATGCACTCAAAGTTAAAATTTTTTGTTCTTTCCATTTTTTGTGTTTCTAGTTTTTGGCTTTTACCTGCTATAGATAAGCAAGAAGGAGTTGCAAAGATGAACTTTGAGAGGAGTTTGGTGGTGAAAAGAAATAGAGAATGAGGGTTTTAGAAAAGAGTTTGGTGGTAAAAAGAAATAGGAAATTAGGGTTTTAGAGAGGATTTTAGAGGCTTGCTAGAAGAGCTACGAAAATGGAGAATTATTTTTTTTTAAATGTGGTCTATAAGTGTGTTTAGAATTTTTTTTTTTTGCTAAGCCAAAGTTGGCTCTTTTATAATCAAATGCTCAGCCAAAGCTTAGAAGCTAAAAATAAGGCATTATGGGGTTTTCCTTATGTATAATGAAATAGCACTAGGTATTATGCTAAGCTATCTTGATTTTCATTGGCTTTGGCAGCCAAGGTGGTGGAGTAAAGAGGTTTAGGTAGTCTACAGATGGAGAAAGGCTAAAAATGCCCCTAAATAAACCATGTTTTCCCTAAAAATATCCTCTTTTCTAGCCATTTTGGGCCTTAAAACTTCATTTGATTCAATCATAAGTCCAATGCTGAGGCCTAGTGTGAATTTTGATGATTTTGGTGCCAAAACATGGCCAAATCGAATTTTAAGGTTAATGGTACAAATGTTGAAAAATGTCACGAATTAAGCAAAAATGCCCGCTTCTATCGATATAAAGTTCAATAGAGCAAATTTACCTAGATGTATTGATACTATATTGTCTATATTAATACCAAATCGGCTATATCGATAGTCACACTTGTGTATCACTGCATTACAGCCAAAAATCATAATTTTAGCTATTGCTAAGCTTGTATCGATGCACAGGCACCTGTATGAATACATTACCATTTTGTATTGATACAACCTATGAAACTTGAATTTTTTTGATGATATAGAGGCCTTGTATTGATACCTAGGGGTCATGTATCGATACTCACACCTAAAAATGTGAATTTTATGCATATTTGGCTTTCAAAATATCGTACTATGGCCAAGAATGATGGAGAACTGATCTACACTTGTGCAAAGACCTCGGTGATGGCTTGAATAACCAAAAAATGATCACATATCGATAAATTAATGAAATGCATTGGTACATTTTTATGAATTTCATAAAAATAACAATCTTTTACATTTTTGTAATACAGTCCCCAGGCATTTCAATGCTTCATTGAAAAAATTTTTCACCTAGCATCTTATCGCCTATTATATATGGCAACACAACACTTGGTCATCCTTATTTTTTATTTTTAATATTTTATTTTATTACCTTCTAGTTTAGTCCTAGAATATCAAAAAATTAGCTTGGGAAGAGAAATTCATGCATTTCATCTAAAAGTCTTTTATTGAGCATGGTTTGTTTAAAAAAGGCTCGAACAAAATGGGGTGTCTACAACTGCCCATTTTTGCTCATTGCCAAGTATCAAGAATAGGGCAAAGACAAATAGACACTATTTTGTCTAGAGTATAATTATGCCTCTTGAGTGCCTACAAAATAAAAGTAAATCTAATTAATGTTTCATGACAATGGATACGATTTATTGGCAGTGTTTTTGATAAAAGTTTAAATGAGTTTTTATAGGATGCAACCTTTTTATGGGGCTTTTAGGTTTTTTAGGGTTTGACCGTTATAAACTGGTGCTAGTTGATATGGACTTTGAATCGACAAGTGCCCAGCTCTATGTGGATAGACTCAATAGGTGCCTGGTTCTTCATTGACAAACTTGATCAGTGCCTAGTTTTTTATGGATAAACTTGACAGGTGCCTAGCTCTTCATGGATATACTTGATTAGTGCTCAGCTTTTTATGGATAGACTCAATAGATGCTCGACTTTTTATAGATAGACTTGATTGGTTACGAGCTTTTGTGGACAGACTCAATAGGTGCCTAGCTCTTTGTCAATAGACTCGATTGGTATTTAGCTCTTTGTAAATAGACTCGACTAGTGCCTATCTCTTTATGGATAGAGTCAACTAGTGCTCGACTCTTTGTGGATAGAATCGACAAGTTCCTAGCCTTTTTGGACAAACTTGATAGGTGCCCAGCTCTTTGTGGACAGACTCGATTAGTGTCTAACTCTTTGTGGACAGACTCGACTCTTTGTAAAAATAGTTGATTGGTGCCTAGGTTTTCATGGATAGACTCGATTGGTGCTCAACTTTTTACAGATTAAAGGGATGTCCAGCCCTTTGTGGACTAAAGGGGTAGGCATCTAGCTCTTTGTAGACTGTGCCAATTTTATTGGGCTTACCATATGGCCAGCTATATTAGGCTTTGAAATAGGTGTCTAGCTCTTTATGACTAAGATGATTTGAGTTTAGGGATCTTACTTCAGTTTCCTCAAGGCTTACAGAAACAGGAATCTGTAGCTAAAGTTCTTAGCTTGTTTGGGACATCCAAAATTAGGGGTCTGTTATTGAAAAGTTATTAATTGATTCATGGAAATGAAAATACATGCTTGACTGATGCAAATATGATGATTTAGAAGCCTAATTTGGTGGTTGGTTATGGCACTGTGAGTTATCTTCCATCTTACAACTCTATCAGGAAACCTTTTATCTTAAAGGTTCACCAAGCTTACTTTTAATGTTTAGAGGCTGTAAATGGCTAAAGTAATCTCTAAAAGGTACAATGCCCTGTTTGTGAAAAAAGGTTTTTGGGTTTAATCATTTTGTGTTTAGGCTCCTTTTGTTAACTAGGTTTGTTGGTGAGCTTGGTAGACTCGTCCTTTAATTTAGTTCATAGGATTATTTTAGATAGTCTAAGCGGACTGACTAGTGTTTTAAGGTGCTAATGACAAAAGTCAAAAATGGATTTTTTACTTCTGCTTGTTGGACAAGGTTTGCTAGGGAAAAGGTTTTAAACATGTTTTCAGACAAAGAAGGTCTAAGGGCAAGATCGACTGTGGTTCCAAGGTTCATTCCTAGCCTTTAGACCTGAAAATATTTCCTTGTAAAATCTTCATCTTCTCTAAAGTAATACCAAGAAATCCTATGATCAATTTTGTCCATTTATTAAGCCTTATTAATTAAATAATAAGCATGATGCAACATGGAATGTGGATGTTACAAATAGGAATTGAAAAAGAAACAAGTAATTGTATTTCATTCAGAAAGAAGAAGAGTATAACTCATGAAAAATTTTGAGATATACAAAGAGAGTTAAAGATAGATCTTTTAGGCAGTTGATGTCTCTAATACTAGTGACATGAATCTTCCATTGAGTACTTTTGGAAACCTTTCTTGATCAACTGATTCTTTCAGTGTTGGTTAATCTTTAAAAGAACATCCCAGATTACCTTATAAAGTGATGGTTGCCTTGAGCTTAGGGAGGCATTGGCTTTTCTCTTTAGGTTTGGGTAAAAGTGGAGTTTAGTAGGCTAGGGTAAGGTAGGAACAGTAGATCAGGTTATGATTTGGCATTTCGATCATGGTATAATGGGTAGCTCAGGTTGGTCTTGGTTTAGGCTACTGATAGCTTAGATTTGGTTAGGTTTAGGTGAAGGTAAGCTTTGGTTACTTAAGTTATTTTTTGGGTTTTTAACTTAAATGGGTTTGTTTGCCTAGACACCTTTTATGGTTTTATTCTAGGTTATTTTTAGATTATAGACACCTTTTAGGGTTTTTATCATAAAATTCCTTTCAAGCAAATTATCTTTTGATAAAGTCTAAGTTGATAGGATTGGGTAAGTCACTGCCATTAATCTCGATTAAGATCAGGGTTCCTCTAGAGAATATGCATTTCACTATGTACGACCTTTCCTAGTTTGTTTCTTGAGCATTTTTATGGATTGGGAGCATTTGTTTGAGCAGTAGGTTACCTTTTGAAGCTGATGAGGATGGACGTTCTTGTTATATGCTTTCATCATACGCTTTTGGTACATTTGCTCATGACAAATAGCTTTTATTCTTTTCTCATCAACGTGATTAAGCTACTCGCATCGATCACTGACCCATTTTGCTTCTTTAGGTTGTGATTTCATTGATACCCTGAGCGAGGGGATCTCTACTTTGATAGCTAAAATAACCTCTATTTTGTAGACTAGGGAAAATGAGATGGCACTCATAGAAGTTTGAATTACTGTGCGATAGGCATCTAATGCAAAATGCAACTTCTTGTGCCAGTTTTTATATGTTTTAGCCTTTTTCTCAACTATTTTCTCAATGTTCTTGCTGTTTTGACCGCCCCATCCATTTTTGGATGGCATGACACTGAATTATAATGCTGAATTTTGAATTAAGAATAAACAGCTCACATCATCTTATTTTTCAAGCTAGTCATATTATTTATGATAATCTATTCAAAAAGCCTATATCAGTAGATGATGTCTTATTTCATAAATTTGCGCACAACAGACTTAGTGACATTAGTGTATAAAGCTACTTATACCTACTTGGTAAAATAATTAATGGCAACCAAAATGAAACAGCGCTCGTTGGAAGCCTTAGAAGTGATAAGTTTAATCATATCTATGCCCTACTAAGAGAAAGGCCATAGAGCTACCATGACATCCGGAGGTGATAGTGAAACTTGGATTTTGTTTGCATAATTTTGGCACTTGTGGCATTTTTAGGCATAGTTGATGCAGTCTTTCTCAAGGGTCAACCAATAGTAACGTAATCTTATGACTTGCGTTGCCATTCGGTGTTTATTGCGTACTACTGATTTCCTTATAGACCTCTTGCAGGATTCTCTTTGCTTCAGGAGCAACCACACATTGGATTAATACTTAATCTTATCCTTTTTTGTATAAAATCCCACTGTCCAAGATGTAACTCATAGCTATTCATTGGATGGTTCTCTTGTCATTTTTAATAGCATATTTAGGATACTATTGGCCTTTGACATACCATAAAATATCATGGTACCGCGGTAATCCGTCCCTTTCCTCCTTTATGCTATGATGATGAGCTGGAATTTTATAGATGCTTATTTGCATGGGCGTGACCTCTGATTCTCGGTTTACTTTAAACATCTAGGCCAAAGTTGCTAGAGCATTAGCCATTTGGTTTTTCTTTCAAGCCAAATGCTAGAAGCTAATTTTATTGAATTCTTATCTTAGTTCAAAGATTATCTTCCCATATTAGACTAGTTTAGCATCTTCGGTCTTCCATTCTTTTTAGAACTAATAAATTTTTAAAATAAAATCCTCGAATTCTTGTAAAGTTTTGATACCCCTTTTGATAGCGACTTGGATTCCTATGACACAAGCTTCATTTTTGGCTGTATCATTGGTATAATCGAAGTTTAATCTAGCAGTAGAAGGGTTATAGTTTTCATTTGGAGATATCATAATTAGTCCGATCCCATGCCCTAATACATTTAAAACTCTATTACAGTACATTTTACAAGATTGACGCAATCAGAAATATCTTTTACCTCATATATGCACATTAGATCATTGTTTGAGAATTTAAAATCTAAAGGTTCATATTCATTTGTCACTTGGCTTGGTAAAAAGTCGGCCATCGTACAACCTTTAACGGTCTTTTGGTTCACATAAATAATGTCATACTTGAAGAGCAAACCTTGCTACTTCGCTAATCTTTCTGACAAGGCAAGGGCCTTGCATAAGTGTTTGATAGGATCGAGTTTGGCGATCAGCCATGTGGTGTGGTATAGCATGTATTGTTTCAACCTTTGAACTATCCAAGCTAGAGCATAATATAGCTTTTTAACTAGTAAGTTGTTGTTTTCAGATTCCATGAACTTCTTGCATAGATAGTAGATAACCTGTTCTTTCTTACCTACTTGTTGTGTTGCCCCAATATGTAGCCCATGGACTTATCAAAGATTGATAGATACAAGATTAGAGGCTGCCTAGGCACTGGTGGTGCAAGTACTAGCAGGTTGACATATAGTATTTGATCTTATCAAAGGCTTTTTGACATTTTTCTTTCCATTCAAGGGTTTTGCTTTCAAAGTAATAGAAAGATTGGATCAAATTTGTCTATTAACTAGGATATGAATATAGATTTATGGTCCAACCTTCCTAGAGAACTCCTTATCTCCTTTTGCATATGAGGCAGTGGTAGATTCTGAATGACCTTAACCTTGTTGAGGTCAACCTGTATCCTTCTTTCACTCACAATAAGCCCAATAGCTTACTAGAAGTGATGCCAGAAGTGCACTTAGTAGGATTCAGTTTAAGTTGATATTTACACAATCGTTTGAAGAGCTTTCCAATGCAACATTATTTACTCTTCTTTGGTGAATTAGCGATCATATTATCTACATAGAACTTTATCTCCTTGTTCATGACGTAAAATAATGTCACCATTACTCTCTGATAGGTTACCTTGGTGTTTTTAAGTCTGAAAGGCATAACTTTATAGCAAAAGGCACCCCACAACATGAAGGTGGTTTTCTCCATGTTTTCAAATGCCATTTTATTTAATTATTGCCTAAAAATCCATCCATGAAGGAAAATAGTGAATTTTTAGCTATGTTGTCAGTCAGAGTGTCGATGTGAGGTAAAGGGAAGTTATGCTTTGGATTGTCCTGCTTTAAATCCTTAAAGTCTGCATATATCCACACCTTGCGACCCTTTTTAGAGATCGAGACTATGTTGGCTACCCATTCGAGATACTCTATTATGTCTAAAAATCCTACCTCAAATTGTTTGTTCATTTTCTCTTTGATCTTAAGAAACATTTTTGGTTCCATTTTTTTGAGCTTTTGTTTTATAGGCTTAAATTTGGGTTTAAAGGGAAATTTATAAACCATGATGCCAGTGTCCAATCTGCGCATGTCTTAGTAAGACCAAGCGAACACATCTTGATATTCTTGGAGAAGGTTTATTAATTCAGTTAGTGTGAAATGGTTTATGGAGGTATAATATTGACATCTTTTCTATTTTCTATTGTTCCAACGATTTATGGTTTCAGTAGGTTCTGCATAGGGCAAGATTTGTTTTTTTTGTTCAATTAGCCTTAACGGATTTCGTGGCACGAGGGTTTCCTTAAAATAAACCTTAAACTTGATCTTGCTAGAGCAGATTGGTAACTTAAAAGCAATTTTCAAAATCTCAGTATGAATAGTCATGTTACTTTTATTTGGGTACCTACAAATATGGAAAAAAAACAATATAGGGGGGAAATGTGTAGAAAGGACTAAGAGTTGGCAAAGAAAGTGAAAATGAGACATAAGAGATGAAATATATGATGCTTAGTCATTTTTAGTAATAATGCTTAATAAAAATACATCCATACAAAAGATCCTATAATGTTCTTGGGCAGAAGCATGTAGGTTTGGCTAGTAGCATTATTTTGAATCAGATTTAAAAGCATAGGAATTTTTGTTTCAAGTCCAAACACTCGAAACAAGTCCTAGAGGGCATAAACTAGTCTCATGGTCCATTGTTGACGTCTTTGGCTCATTAATTGAATTGATAGAGAAATCTTTCAATGATCTGTTCATAATGATTATCACATTGTTAGAGTGCATACTTCATTCTAGATCTAAGTTTATACATTCTTCTAGATGAAAGCTTTCTTGGACATGGGTTACCTTTCTAACTCTTCACCTAACAAAGCGGCCATTCTTTTCTCTCAATTCTTTTGAGCTTGCTTTCTTTGTTGCTATGCATAAGGCTTGAACCCTAAACCTCTTTTGTCTATTTGGTTAACAACTTTTAGAGCTCCAGCAATTCGCTGAAGGCATTTTTTAATTCCTTTTCAAGCCTAGGCACCATTGTCGATGGTCAATTTAAGACCTATGTAAATATTCCTTGATAAATGAGGTTTAACCCTTGGCAAACCCTTTTTAATGTAAGTGGCATTGATGAATTCAAAGGACTAAAAAAAAGATTTTGGAACATTCTAATTGGGCTCAATATATGGGTCATTAGCTGAGGTAACAATAATAATGTTCTCTTCCCTTTTGATACTGATAACTTTATTTTCGTGACAAACTTTAGCTTCTAATGCAATGATGATGGTACTACCCCGCAAAATGAATCTAGGGCCTCTCCAACAGGCAATTATATGATAAAGTAATGTTCATCACATGGAAGTCTAGTTCATAAGTGCATAGGCCGATTTGCAGTAAGATAGCGATGTTTTCTATGACCTCTTTATAGGTCTCATCGAATGCTTGCACCACCCTATGACTATGCTTAATATATGATGTGCCGACGTGAAGTTTGTTCAAACATGACATAAGCATCAAGTTTAGGGTCAACCCACTGTTATGAGAACCTTAGGTAGGGTGATAAATAATGATGTGAAGAGCTTCGTAGATTCCCTTTCATTTTTAGGGAATTTCATCATCATTGAAAGATATGTAGTTATCAGCAATGATATTGCCTACTAAGTGATTCAACTAGCCTATTGGAATGTCATGCAGGAGATATGCTTCATTCAAGGCCTTGAGAAGAGCATTCCTTGGACCTTTAAAATATAAAAGCAATTGCAATGTTGACATCTTGGCAGGTTGCTTGTTTAATTAATCTATGATGCTATATTCATTGTGCTTAATGAATTCGAGAAATTTCATAGCTCTTTCTCGCTTACTAGTTCCTTGATCGTCTTCAAGTCTGATTGTTTCATTACCATTTTTGCTGTTTGAGTGGCAGGGCACATTCTTTTTTTTAACTTTAACTTTAAATGCAGTTGGGGTATAACATCTACCATTATGAGTTAGGTGGCTTACCCCTAAGAGTTCCACATTAACAACTTGCTAACTGGACTCTTAAATGATCAAAGTTTTACTTTCATATTTCTAGGGCACCACCTTGTTGTTGTAAAGCAAAGGGATAAGAGCTTGATAATTATTTTTGATGCAGGTTGAACAAGGATGACTTTAATTTTAAGCTAGTTGGCAAACAATGCCAATGGCCTTCCAACTCTAGGAAAAGGGCTCTTCCTATCTTTATCTGTGGCATTGATAAATGTGCTTATATCTTTATCTCGCTCCTTATAAAATTCAATCTTCGAGTAATCCATCATCCCTTGGACCATCTTTAGGAAATTTGAGTAGTGCTACAGGGTATGTCTTTGTGTATAGTGGTAATAAGAGGATTCGGTGTTTTTTTCAATTTTTCATATTATTTCAACTTTTATAAAGGCCTATCGTACTTTGTTCATGGAAGTTTTGACTTCCATAACATTCTTCTTAACCTAACAAGTCTTCTTATCAATTATCATATTTTACTGTTAGCTCTGTATGCTTTGGAAGTGGATTAGGTTCACATTAGATCTAGGCCCTTGTTCAACATTAATACACCTTTTTCTAGCATACTCTATCTTTCTCTTGAATGAAGTGCAATTCTCAGTAGAATGGCCTTGCATCCTAGCATAGTACTCACAATAGGCATTCTCGTCATACCATCTGGGATATGGATATGATCTCGAGGTTATGAATATCAGGGCCAATAACTGGCCTGCTAATAAGTGAGAGTAAATCTCTTTGTAGGAGTATGAAAGCATACCAAAATGTTATTTCTAACTAGGTGCCTATTGGTTATTAAAGGCTCTAGCATTTTTGTTGTTGTGAGGTTGAGCATTCTAAGTAGTATTCTAAGTGAGACTCAACATAAAGCTTATCATTAGGTTAAGTGTAACAGAGTAGACCGATTGTGGCATTGGTGAAGGTTAAAGCCCGGATCTGCCATGTTAGGGAAGTATACACTTTGTACTAGATACAAACTCTAAGTGAACTTAGCTAGGCTCTCATTAATGGCATTCATTTTTTTTTTGCCTTTAGTAGTTTGTTCAAGCTAGATAACTTTCCCCTTGATATCTTGCCACCTTTTATGGCATTATCGATCATCTCAGTCGATACGACCATGTTAGCAAAGTTCTTCATGGCCCTTACTAGCTTCTCATAATAGGGAGCTCATAGAGTGTTGACAAACATGATTGCTATTATTTTCTCGATCAAAAGAGGCTGAACCTAAGTAACTTTCTTTCTCTATCTTTGGGCATATTGCCTAAAACTTTTGGTTGTTTTCTTCTTCATATTCATAAGAAAAAGAGGCAATCCGAGGTCCAATCGGATATGTGCTTATATTGGTCTAGGAAGGCATAAGCTAAGTTTACCTAAGTTTGAATTCTAACTCGATCAAGCTCTATAAACCAACAGGTAAATGCCTCAGTTAAGCTATCTTGGAAGTAATGTATCATTAGCTTTTTGTTTTTTCATACCAACCATCTTCCTATAATACCTCCAAAGGTGAGTGGTAGGATCTATAGTCCTATTGTATTTTTTGAAATCCAATACCTTGAATTTAGGTGGGATGATGAGATGGAAGAATAAATCTAAAGATTTGGCATTTATGATCTTAAATTTTTTGCTACTTTCGATGGACCTAAGGCCCTTTTCCAATAATTGATACTTGCTCGTATCTTCAATGGTTTTAGAAGGCTTTAGACTTTTTTCTTTATGTTGCTTTGCATGTTCATCAAGGTCTGGGACTAAAGGCCTCACTGCTGAAGAGCTCATAACCAGATACCCCTAAACCAGATAAGATGCTATTGCTAGTTTTAGACAAATAAACAATTAACTAGTGGGATCGGTGCTACTGGAGGTTGCTATTCATGTGATGCCTCTTTATGAACATTGTTGGCTTTAGTACCACCATTTATGTCACTCTTAGGATTACCTGACCGTTTACGCATGCAAAAAGTGCTCGTTTTCCCTTTTTCTTTTAGAGCAATAGATAATAGCTTAGTTAGCCTACTATCTAAGCTTAAAGTTCCTTGTTTTTTTAGAAGCATTTCTTCTTAAGACTGCCTATACATGAGTTTCAACTATTCAATATGGACTTAATGGTCATTTTCCATGGCTCTTCGATGATAACGAGTATTGTATCAATGATGAATGGTAGATTCCGTGTTTTAAAGCATCTTGCATTTTAAATTATTATCGAATTAGACTTTTATGATATATAATGAATATGTTTAATGAGATAATGATAAGTATGCAATCGTGATAGTAAATGATTATTCACATGAATAAGTAAATAAAGTGCAAAAGAATTGAGTTAGTTATGCACATGTGAAAGGGACAATTGGATTGTAGGATAGCTTCATTAATAGCATCTTTTGTAAAGTAACAAAATAATTTGATTACATTTGAAAGCTTCTGACACAATTAAATGTCTAATCACATGTTCCAAGAAATATAACAGCTCTTGTACATGCTCTCTAGTGGGCATGATTCTTTTGTCAAGAACCCAGGTACCTCGAACATGTCGTCGGCCTCTAATTAGGTTGCCTAAATTTGCTTAGTGAGACGGTAGTGGTGGTCTTGATAGTTCAGATGTGACTGATCAACCATCTATTACCATTTTCATTGCCATTGCTCTGAGACTTTCATTAGCTCCTCAATATGGCCCTAACGAGTTTGCAGGGATTGTTTTAAGTTTTGAATTCTAAGTGCTAAAGCTTTATTCTCAATCTTGTATGCTCTCAAATCTCGTACTTGAGCTTTCATATGTCTGTTTCTTCTCTGGTAGGTTGATGCGCGGGCATGGGTCCTAATAAGCTTTTCTCTATTAACTTTAACCTCTTTTTCCCATTGATTCAACTCTTTATTGAGGGCAGCAAGCTCTGCCTCCTATTCAGCTGATGACTTACTGATATGTCGGTACTTGTTTCCTTTCTAGTGCCAATAGTCCTTTTGCAGACTTTCAAGATCCCCTTTGAAAAGCTCTATAGCTTTGATAACTTGATTCATCTTTCGATCTATAAGTAAATCCATTCTACTTGACTTTTTTCCTCCTTTAAATGAGTGATTTCTATGGTAAATACTACCTTTTCTTATTTGAATTCCAGCTTAAGCAGTTTGATATTAGAAAGAGACTCTCTAACCAGGACTAGTTGTCCTAGCATCAGGTAGTGATAAAATGTCATTGATGCCGTGAATCCTTCATTCATCGTACCCCAAAGTCATATTATTTCCTCCCTAATACCTTTTCATAGAGTGGATTTGCCTCTAAGCTTGGAAGATTGCTAGGACATTCAACTTGTATTTGGCTTCACCATATTCGAAGTCCTGGAGTTTGAGGTCTTGAAAGAATGGGATAAGTTGTTGACATTGAAACCATTATAGAACCAGGAGAGATGCATAGCTAGTGCTTTCTTATAATCCTATAAGTGGCGCACAATTTAGATCTCAATAGTTGTACATGATTGATCGAGGTAACATTCATAGGGCTTTCCATGCGACCTTTTCTCCTCTAAATTTCAAAACTTTTCAACCTACTATTCCTCAAACTTATCTTGGGGCTATTCCTTTTCAAGGACCTTGAAAAGAGGGTTGAAGTTAAGAAAGAAATTATGCAACATTCCCTTTTCTTTGACATGAATATGGCTAACGAGCCAAATGTGAATAAGCAAGACACCCTATATTCTTACAGAAACTGAAAGCTTAAATGGTTTTAGCAATAATAGTTGGTGCGGGGTTGATATTGTAATACAATTTGAGAAAATATTTCTACTATTGGTGCCTTCACATAGCGTAAGTTTTTTGGGAATATGACCAACCCATATATTACCTGAGCATAGATATCCTAATTCCATGCTTCAGTAAGACTTGCCATTGCTTCCTTTATACTAGCCTAATAAATGCACTCATTATTCCTTTTCCCCTTGACATGGCCCTCAATCCATGACTCCATGGTTCCAAGGATCTGTACTAATCTCTTGTTGAAAGTTTGAGGTTGCAGAGCTTTGCGATATATCCTATCTAACTTGGCCTTTTCAATGTTAAGCAATATGGTATCAATGGTAGGGATTAAACTTCCTGATTAAAGGTGAAGCATCTATATGCTATGTTACAGAGCTATGGTGCTACTTGCAATAAGCTGATGTCCAACTAGACCTGAGGTAGGAAGGCTATGTCCATATATCTTTTTGTGAATGACTCCCTCTCGGCATTATCCCAACTAGCCTAAATATGTTTCAAATCTTGCCAATCATTTTGATAGTATCTAATCTTGACCTTTTTATGCATCATCAAGATGTAACCGGGATTAAGGATATCCCCATCTTTATGCTGTCAGCTTTCTGACCATGCTCTTAACATTTTTAAAAGGCTTGAGAATAGAGATAGACTATTACTCCAAGTAGACACCCTTTGCTGACAAAATAATGATAATGAAGAAGAATAACAAACAAAAGAATGGAAACGAAAATCAAATCACAAAAATTACCCCAGCAAGGCATTATGATGCATAGGGGCAGACATGATAATTGCAAATATTGTGACAAGCTAAATATATAGACAGCGTAATGGCATGTCTAGGTTAAAAATCGCCTTTATTGAGGTGATACAATGTTTCACAGGGATAAAACTAACCAGCTAGGTGGTAATGTTTGTCTATTACCATTTATGGTTTTTATGCATTAAACCATCATTTAGACGTATAATGGTTTAACTTGGTTGAATATTTTAGGGTGAGATGGGGCCTTATAGGTAATGAAATTCGCTTGCACCACCCATTTATTGACAGGGGTTAACCATCGATCGGATAACATAACTGTATGCTTCGATGAAATGTCTCTTATGGTATGAGATGGCAAATACGAGCAGTAATATTTCTTTATCATCGCCTATGTGACTATGGTACATAGGAGTAAAGGTAAGAAGCATTTCTCTAAGTGTTTTTATTCTCTGGGTCATTCTAGTAGTGCTTTGGTATAGTTTTAATGTGGTACGACTCACTATATGGGGTTGGTTGACATCCAAATCATTATTTGAATCACTTTTCCATTCGGTAAGAGTAACCAAGGTGCTCCAATCCTAGGCCCATTGCAGGCTTGGTGGAACAAGTTTAATCTGGTGGATGTATTTCTCTAGGCAAATACATAGGTTATTTACACCTCGAAAGTTCTTATTATGCCTATGTGCAGGGTTGCTCAGAAAGGCGGATAGCTCACCACCTCCTAATATTTAGGACCCTAATCCTACCACGGAGTTCGGTGAGAATCTAATGTAAATGCAAATGCACAATTTGTGTTGGGTAAACAATTAACGTTTTGGTTTACACTATATCACTATACTTAATGAATTGATATTTATTTGTGAACAAGGCTGTCACTAATGACCATAAGATAAAAATCATGAAAACTAAAATATTAATAGCCAAGATGAAAGGGGATTATAGTAAATAGTGATCAAAATAAAAAAATTGAGAACTAAGCAAGACACGATAAGTCATAGGGCTAACTCTCTAATTGTCCTAGTGGAATTGCCAAGTTGTCATGATATGCCCTCAACACAACCCAATTGCTCAGACGACACACGCAACTTAAAAAATTTTGCCTTTGGGATATCCCTTGATTGGGATTTGGATTTAGGCATGATGAGATAAAAGTAGGGGGAGGACTGTTGGATGAATCACTCATCCAGCTAGTCTTAGATGGCCACTACGAAGTGGCCAAAGACTCAAAGTCACCAAAAATCATTTGGGTTAGGCATGATCGAATACCTGTTGAAAATGATATTCTAAGTTACGAAAATCAAAACGTCAATTTTATGGTCTACACGGTCTAAAGATTTGTTAGTTGGGTTCGAAAATTGGCTACACGTGGGGAATTACTAACATCCCCATGATGCTAAAAAAAAGTACCCACTGGCTATGTCTTACATTTGTTTTGGTTTCTTTAGTTTTGACTTATCATTACTTTGATATAATCCCCTTTTATTGCATACATTTTGTATGAAATAGTAAATCCAAGTTTTAAAGAAAATTTGAATCTTGTATGTGCCCCAAAGAGGTAAGGAACATATGGATTTTGACTAAAAATAATCTCCATATTTAATTTTGAAAATCATATAGTCCTTGAAAGTATCAATACGGAACATTGCCTTATAGTTTTCGAAAACCATTTAGAAATACGAATGCAAAAATGGACACCACAGAGAGAAATATGTTAGTAAAACGAAAAAGAATATATTAAATATTACATAAAAATAAGTATACAAAAGCATAAAAAAGAAGGGACAGTCGGGATGTATATCATAATTATCTTTAATTATTAAGAAACAATTAGAATGATAATTTTGAAACACTTTTAGATTTTGCAGTCACTTGAGGCATGAAAAAAGGGTTTTGATTAAAAGGCTCGAAAAGTTTGAGAGAGAAAAAATTTAGATTTTTAGTGAAGTTTGAAAAGCAAGGCTAGATTATCCCCTCAGAAAGCGTGGTTGAAGTATCCCCAAAGATGAAAATTTTAGAATTTTTTTATTGTTTTTGAAATTTGAACGAAGTTGCTAAAGTTGGTTGAAGTATCCCTCAAAGAATAGGTTGGAGTATCCCCAAAGATGAAAATTCTTGATATTAAAAAAAAGGAATATTTTTAGGAAAAAAAATGTTTTGAAATTAAAATTAGTAATTCAAATGAAAGGTAAAACTAACTTTTTTGTTTTGGCCTTGATCTGAGGCTCATGGGACCCGTTTTGTAACATACAACTCCACGAAAAATTAATTGAAGGCATTCAAACATCTCAAAAAATAGTTTGGGAAAATTTGTTTAATTTTTCTTAAGTCTAAAAAATAGGGGACTACATCATGCTATTGCCTTTCTCAAATTTATTCTGGCTTCATCTAAAGGCTTCAAGGGGTAAATAAGTTACCATTGGAAAGGTAACTTGATAAGGATTAACATAAACATATCCTAAAAATCCTAGAAAATTGCTTTCTAGGTGGAATTAATTTTTGATAATGGCTTCGCTTCAACACTTGTAGCATGTGTAGAGGAAAGGATCTATCAAACTTTGAAAAATTTGAAGAGATTTACTCGAAATTGTTGAATCACAAACAATACATTTTTTGGAATTATATAGTTGTTTAGACAAATTTTTTAAAAATCCAAAAAAAAATCATTTGGTGGGCTGAGATGGACCAAACGTAATGTAAATCGCTAATTGTAGGGATGACAAACAACAAATGTTTGAAAAGTCATAATTCCCTCATCTAAAATGATTTAAGGGCAAATTAGACACCATTGCAAAAATAATTTGATGCCCTTTAAGGAAATAATATGAGAAAATTCTAGAAAAATGTTTCAAGGCTTAGAAATGGTTTTTTCAAGTTGTGACTTCCATATAACCAGGGCAAAATAGGGGAGTTTTTTTGATTTTTGGGTTTTCCAAGACTAGGCTGGGGTTATGGACATTTGAACATATTTAACAAAGAGAGTTAATGATAGTGGCTTCAGAAGCTCATTCAGACAATCCTGAAGTAGTTTGGGACAATGGAGCAACCTATTAAGCAAGTCACTAGCGAGGGGTATGAGGCCTCACAATCAAGGCACAAAACACTTTAAGACAGGTCAAAAAAAGATTTTTTTTTGAAAATCAGAAGCTTGAACCTTATTTAGCTATGAATTCAATTATAGAAAGCTTGATTTTTCCCTAAGATTGGAAGACTAATTAGTTAGAACATAAAATCCATGTTAATATCCATTTATTTGAGGTAACATAGAATTAACTTGAGGGTTTCTTTAAAAACAAATTTTTTATAGCAAACAAACACCAAATAAAGACATTAAGAAGGCATTTTTAATCATGTAGAGCTTATAAACAAGGCATCTATGATAAGTATGTGCGGGAATAACAACATAATGACATTTTGTCATATAAAACATATTAAAAATGCATGAACATTTGAGAATATGCTTATGACAGCATAAAGGATAATATAACCATGTGAGAAAATATTTTCATAGCATGAAACAAATGGTGGCAAAATTTTGCAGCATCAAAGACATGATTTTTATACTATTAAGTTGACATAAAATATCATTAAGCTTAATAAAACATCAAAGCATCTTGAAATAACAATGAATTATCAAGTATTATGCATGAGTAATAGTAGGGAATGCCAGAAATCAACAAAATTGTTGATGTTTTAAGATGAGCTTTAAGAAACATTATGGCATCATAAATTCAAAACAAGCTCAAAGATGTATGCTTTCCTATGAAGGTGATGGTATCATGAGGACTAGTTGGCCATGATGGCATGAGATGTATGTATATGCAATGAAATAAAGCAAAAAGTGTGGAAAATATACTAACAAAACTTGCAAGACTACTTTTATGCTTGTCAACTCAAAACTATAAGTTTTTTTTTTTCTTATGGTTTTTCTGTATTTTTGGTTTTTGGCTCACTTTTTCCTTTTACTTGCTATAGGTAGGCAAGAAAAGTTGGAATGATGAGCCTTGATATGATATGGATGGAAAGGAGTTTTTTGGTGAAAGAAAATAAGAAATGAGGGTTTTAGAAAGGTTCTTGGAGGGCTGCTAGAAGAGCTACAAAAATGAAGAATTGTTTTTTAAGGATATGGTCAGTGAGTGTCTATTTTGTTTTGCTAAGCTAAAGTTGGCTCTTTTATAATCAAATGCTTGAGCAAAAAATAAAGGCATTATAGGGGCTTTCCTTATGTACCATGCCACAGCCCTAGGTACTGTGCTAAGTTATCTTGATTTTCATGGGCTCTGGTAGTCGACCCATTTTTTATTTTTATTATTTTGTTGTATTACCTTCCAACTCAATTCCAAAATGTTAGAAAATTGGCATGGAAACGAAAATAAATGCATTACATCTAAAAGTCTTTTGATGGGGCATAATTTGTTCGAAAGAGGCTCAGACAAAATGGAGTGTCTACATAAGGTATAAATACCTTTTCAACTTTTAGAGCAATGTAAAGGCTAACAAACCTTACTGTTACTTGGCCTATTTCTTATCTATACATTGACTTAGGCATCGGAATGTGCCTTGGAGGTCTAGCCTTTAGCACTCTTTTTTCTCTTCTTAGGTTTAAAATTCTAGCATTGTTAATTCCCACCAAAAAATGATATCAACAATTTAGCACCATCTGTGAACTGATAGTTATGTCTCTACCATTATCTCGACCTAAACTCCCTTACTTCTTAGCTCTAATGCCACCAGGAACAACTCTTGACCCTTTAACGATAATCTTAGAAGAGCTTGGCAATTCACAGTGGCCACCATCTCTGTTAAATCCTTTCTGGTACCCTGGCCAAGCTCTCGACTATTATTGAAACTTTTTAAGAGCTTCTACCAATGTATATTTAACCCTCCGTATAGTGGCTTAAAGGGCTGTAACTAACTATTATCCTAGAGATACCCTATCTAGAGCTTGGCAGCACACTAGTATCACATTGAATTGGCAATTTTTAAACCTTTGGAACTGTTAATCGGACTAGCGGTTCCTATACAAGATGACCAACTATTAGATACTTCATCAGTCCCTAAATCCCAAAACTTAACCTTACCACAAACATTTCTTCCCACACTTCAATATTCTTAACCAAGTTCAAAACTGTCAAGCACAATTGATTAAACAGCAATGGCTAATAGCCCAAACTATATAGTAGCCTCAACATCTCTGATAGTTTTAATAGCATTGTGAAGACCATGATGATAGCTGTGCTTCCTCTTATTAAGAGAGTGTGAAACATTCTCACACTAGAATATGGACCATGAACCCTCAAACACTATGATGACAAAGCTACTTTTGACTCTTTTTTGTAGTTACCATAAGAGATTTGTCCCATAATCCAAAACCCAAATGGAGGCATTGCATAAAAAATTTTTAGAGATCTATAAAAGTAGAACCGATGATTTGGATTAGGTGCATGAAGTAAAAAATCCTTTCTCTGGTAGCATACGATAAGAAGAAGCCCTCTCAACACTAAACTACCTGAAGGAACATATGATGGGTGCTTTGATGTATTGAAATGCAAGGTCTTTCCCTTGACTTTACTCTCGCATGCCTGAGTATGGTACCATTGCCTCCAAATCAATCATGGCCATTGGCCAGATGGGTAACCATTTCGTTGCCTATTTCCTAGCCAATAAAATAACATGTAAGACATCAGCTAGTCTCTTAATGGTATGATAGAAAGGAGATGAAACACTTAGAGATTACATTAAGCATTTCAATGTGGTGACCATGTAGATTAAAGACTTGCAAGATGATTAGTCTATTAAAGCTTTCATATTAGGTGCACATCACGAGTATTTTATGTTACGCTTTAATAGAGAACAAGCCAGATAAATTGTACAACTGTACATAAGAGCTTAATGGTTCACTAAAATAGAAAGAATGAGGTTAGCAGAAAGGCCTAGTAATAATATCGAAGTGAAGCCCTCAGAGAAAAACAACAAAGACGATGTCGATGACACTTCGATAATCGACCTAGGTTTAAGCTATGCCCTTACCAAAGACCTCGGTCACCCTTCAGGCATTCGCCATCTCACCAAGATAGAATCAACACCTTAAGAATTAGTAGAGAATGATAGCCGGCTAGGTTCAACACTTCTTGTTTTGATAACTTTACCCTATTTAATGCTTTTTGAATGTATATCTTTAATGCTGTGGCTAACAAAGGAATGTTAGACAAAACTTGGCCCTTGGAAAGTGATCCTTCATCATGTTATAACCCTATGGAGAAATGTAGATATTATGGAAAAATAGATTATAGTACAAAAGACAGTTTTAGCTTGAAACATGCTAGTGAAAAGGTAATTAAAATGGAACATATGAAATAATTCATGAAAAGCACGGAGGAATCTTACGTCCAAGAACAGGTTCAAAAAAGGTGCCTAGATCATTTTGCCTCAGAGAGTAGACCACTAGTGTAAGGAATAACACACATGATTATTAGATCGGAAGAAGATTAGGTGAGAACTCAAATAAGAAGGCCCACTTGAGAACAATCATGGCTATAGATACTGCCTTGAAAAAGGTAAAGTAAGATAAGCACTGAATGATTGATTTTTTAAAACTTGACATTGATTTGGTAAAAGATGATGGGGTGATTTAATTATGGTTATCATAAAGGTAGAAAACTTTATCAGAAAAGGAATCCTAGTAGATAATGGAAATGTGGTTAAATTGTAGTATTATTAGGCAATTAAAGAAATAAGATTCCCTGAAGCAAGTTAAAACCCGCCGATCCAATCTTTGGGTTCGCCAACCAACCTATTATATTAAAAGGGTCTTTTTTGCTACCAGTCATGATAGGTGATGGTGATTTCATGGCTACCACAATGGCAGATTTCCTAATAGTGGACCATCCTTCATCATTATAATGCCATTATTAGGTGTCCCCTAATGAAAAGGTCAAGATAATCACAATAGTATACTACGTCATGGTCAATTTCCTAACCTTTAAAAGAATAGGATACATGAAAACTAATCAACAACTCACCCAACAGTGACATATTAACTCTATATAGATTACCAGGAAATTTGTCAAGACCAATGTAATAGACTGCTTGGCATGAGATACTAAGCTCCAATTCACAGACCAACATTTAGATGAAAGAGGACTGCCCACCCCAGTCAGGTAAACCTTATTAACAACATTACCCTAACGACCGATAGCTTAGGCAATAGAGTGGAGTTAGACCAATATAGAGCCTAATTGATAGAAGAAACCATTGAAATCCCTTTAAAATTAAGTGAGCTAAACAAGTAACCCAAATAAGAGTCTTACTGGATGAACAAGTTAAAAACATCCTGGCTCAGACCCTTCAAGCAAATGTTGATGTGTTCCCATGGATTATTGCAAGCATGTCAGGAATTGATGCTAATGTAATAATCCATTTCTTAGATGTCAACCCTATGACCAAGTGGGTAAAATAGAAGAAGTGAAGGTTACAACAGATCATATATAGGCGATAAGAGAGGAAACTAAAAAACTTACTTAACAAAATATTTATATGGGAGGTCAAATACCCAGATTTGTTGGCAAATGTGGTAATAGTCAAAATGTTCAATGGGAAATGGAAAATGTTCATGGATTTCACAGGGAAATGAAAAATGTTCATGGATTTCACGGACTTGAATAAGGCTTGTCTGAAACATAGCTTTACCTTGCCATCCATTGACAGGCTAGTTAATTCATTAATAGGACACAAGTTTTTGAGCTTTATGGATATATTCTCAAGATACAATAAGATCAAAATGGATCCCAAAAAAAAAAAAAACTCTTTTATCACAAAGTATGGTCACTTCTGTTATCAGGTCATGCCATTCAGACAGAAAAACACTAGAGCAACTTATTAAAGGTTGGTAAATAGATTGTTCAAAGATCATATTATAAAAAGCAATCGAGGTGTATGTGGATGATATATTGGTGAAAAACACGTCAATGAGCCAAAACTTGCAAGATCTTAGTTATTTTAATGCACATAATAATACTAAATAGCTCTATTTTATAGATTTATCATACAAGCCAACAGAAACCAGCAAAACCCAAGCATTGGCAAGATTTTATTGTTGAATGCTCTTTCCCTCCACTATCAGTAAAGACACCATTAACAAGCTCAATATCTTTAATGACAATTAGGAACCTCTTAAACAACAATGGGAGATGAATCAAAAACCCAAAGAGATAACTATTACTATAAAACTAATGTTATACTATGCAAGTAGATGGCTTCACTCGGAAAAGATGAAGTAGGTGAGGGTATTGTAATTGAAAGACCCTGAGGGAATGGAATGGCAATATGGTTATCATCAGATTCCTGGCCTTCAGAAATGTAGCTAAATATAAAACTCTTTTAGTAGGAATGGAACTAGCTTGCAACTACAAGCCAAGAAGCTGTCCATCTTCATGGACTTCCATTTGGTTGCCAAACAAATAAATGGGGAATATAAAGTGAGAAAGCCAACACTAATTAAGTACCACAAAATGGCTTCTGAGCTATGTAAGAATTTTGAGTAAATTCACATATAACAAGTCACTAGAGATAGAAACACAAGAATATATTCTTTATCCATACTTGCCTCAACTGTGGAAATCGAAGAAAGAGGAAAAATCACAGTGAAGCATTGCCTAATCTCGAGTTAAAAGTGTAGGCACCCCATTTTGCTCGAGCCCTTATTAAAGGCATCAAAGTCATTATTCAGGGCCTTGATTGTTTCTATACACAATATCAATGTTTAATTTAACCAGTTCATATTTACAATAATTAAACTATAAATTTATTCATTTAAAATTAAGATCAAATTATACAAGTCACAACATTCAAAATATTATAGAAGATTACATTTTTATTAAATTGCTCTAAATATAAATTAACTATTCACAAATATTTATGAATCAAATATTAATAAAATTTCATTCTTATTAATGATTAAAATTTTTATATAATCATATATATATAATATTACAAGTTAAAGTTTGCTTAAATGTAATTCTATGTGTACAGCTTTTCTTATGACGACACTTAACAAATTGCTTTACCAAAAATTTTATTCAATTAATTACTCCATTTTCATTTTTTTTTAAATAAAATTGAAATTTATTCAAATGTTTCAATCTATATGCAAATTTTATCTTAATTTAAATCACACAAAAGAAAATCTCAACCCACTCTTAACAAATATATATTAAATAAAAAGTTTCAAATACGCAATTCTTATTTTCATCTAAGAGTTTTTGTATAAATTTAAGACTATAGAGATATGTGATAAAGCCTATAAACTAATGCACATAAAACTAAAAAGGTGAAGAATGTTGGCTTACCATGTGCAAAAAAGCTCAGATTGTGAGATGAATGTGTTCCACTGCAGAGAATGAAAAGTAAAGGAATCATGTTGTGAAAAGTAAAGGAATCATGTTGTGCTTCTTACACTTTCTTTATATGATGTCTACTTTGGTGGCATTCCTACTGAGTGTACGCATTTGTATACTTTGAATATTTAAAAAGTAGGTTAGAAAAAAATATCAAATAATATTACAAGTCTTAGATCTCATATATGTCGCTTCATTATTAGCAATAAAACTGTATCTTGATTTGGACATCCAAGAAACCATTTAACTAAAAAACATGTACTTTCAACTATTTAATAACTTTATTTAATTTTTTGCAATTTTGAGTTGTACAAATATTTTATATCATTGTCAGTTAAATATAAATAACATATACCAACAACTTATTTTTAATTTATTTTAATATTTATATTGTACACATGAAAAGAATAATTTTAGTATAAATTAAAAATAATATTTAAAATTATAAAAATAATAAAAATTTCATGAATTGCACAATTAGAAAATTAATTCTTTTTATATTTAAAAGGATTTAAATATTTGTTTCTTATTCATATTTTTTTTGTATCATAGTTGTATATATATAATATTGACATATTTATATAGATTTTAATACATTAGTACGTTTTTGTTACCTATAACTACAGAAAAACTAAACATGCCCTCTAACAAAGAGTATATTTCATGAAAATGTCCCTTGTCATTGACTATTTAGGCTTTAAAAATTTCTTTAAATCCAATCACAAGTCTATAGCTGAGGCTTGGTATGAATTACGATGATTTTTGGTGCAAGAAATGTGTTTGAATTGAATTTTCAAAAGCTGAAAGGTGGCTCAAGTTGGGCAAAAATGCATTGGTGTATCGATACAAAATGCAATTTTTACCCATGAGTATCGGTACAATGAGGTGTGTATCAATACCAAGAGCAAAAAATTATTTTTAGTCTCAAAACATAAAAGTCTATATCAATACTCCATGGATTGCATCGGTACTCACGCTTGTGTATTGATACATTTTGGCAGCAATCACAACTTCAGCTACAGCCAAAGTCTCTACTGATATAAGCATGGCAAGTATCAATACCACACCTTAGGAATCAATACCAAACCCTTTTGTATCGATGCTACATGTAAAAATTTGAATTCTTGATAATGTGAAAACTTTGTATCAATACTTATGCACCAACATGACTTGCAACTACTTTGGGCTCTTTAATACCTTATCTTAGTCACAAAATAGTGCAAACTTAACCTATTCTCATCTAAATGACTTCAGAGATGCCCTAAATATTGGCCTCTGATGCCTCATTGCCACATTTTTCTTTAATACAACCCATAGGCATTTTAGACCTTCCAAAAAAATTTTTTGTTTGGCACTGTGTTGCCTAATAGTGCCTGGCAACATGGCACCTAGTGGTTGTCCCCATTTTGTTTTTGTTATTATTATTATGTTGATCCTATCATAATTCGATTGTCTCAAGATACTAGAAATTGGCCTACACAAAATGAGGTGTCTACATATATAATTTAATATCTATTAAGTCTTGTTTAAATATTTATTTATAAATTAAATATGAAAAATATTTTAGATAAATTATGAAAAATATTTTTATTTATTTATTTTAATTTGTGATTAAATTAATTATTTATTATTGTAATTTTATTTTGATAATTATTGAATAATTATTCTATTTGAATAGAATTGCCATGATTTTTCTCAAAATAGAGTTGGATTTATGGAAAATTATTAAGCTAAATAAAAATTAACATTTAAATCAAAATTAATTAGCATGTAGATTAAACGACCTCAATGCCATAAAATAAATTTGGGCCAAAGTATTATCAATAGACATTAGGTCTTGGCCGAATTATATGGGCACCCATGCTAGGGTTGGTGCCACATAGGGGTTTAGGCCTAGGGTTTTTTCTTTAGACTTTGGCACCACACCTAGAGGTTTCTAATCACAACATCTCATGATTCTAAACCTGGTGAAACAAAATAGTCATCTAGAAGAATTAAGTCGTATGAATCAATAGTTTATCGAGACAAAAAGTGCCCATACACTCTACCATTTAGGAATTAAAAAATAGTGGATAAGGGTAGTTAGTTAAAGCTTTCACAGGGATCTAGGAAATGGCATTTTTAAATCTGCAACTCAGGTAATTAACCATGGTGGTTTTATTGTATATAATAACACGATTTAGTGTGGTCCAATTAATTTTTTAAAATTTCACTGCATATCTAATCAATTTTTCCTATAATAGGCTTGATTATCGGTAGCCCTTCTTCAACATAAATGGCATTAACAACTTTTAATGATTAGAATGATGATTCTTGAGTGTTTTCATTAGGCTTTTTGTATGGTGCATCCATCAAGGTTACAAAAATAATGTCCTCTTCCGCTTCCAATACTTGCTACCTTGTTGTCAATCACAAATTTTAACTTTTGATACAGCGGTGATGGAACCACACCCACAGAGTGGATCCAAGGTCTCTTTAATAAGCAATTATAGGATAGAGTGATGTCCATCACTTGGAAATCTATCTTATAAATGCATGAGCCTATTTATATGGGGATGGTGATATTTTCAATTACCTCCCAGCATGTACATTGAAAGCGTATGTGTCTATACAGTTATGCTTAATGTAGGAAGTATCGATGAACACTTGTTTAAGAAGGCCAATGCAATGACATTTAGTGCCAAACCATTATTGATAAGGACCTAGTGTAGAACACTACCTTTATAGTAAGTTATGATATAAAGAGCTTCATGGTTTCCCCTACCTTTATGGTATGTTTCATTATCACAAAAAAAGATGTAGTTATCAGTTTTGATGTTGCTGACTAAGTTATCCAATTTGCTTATCCTTATATTGTAGGACACGTATACTTTATTCAAGACTTTAAAGAGGGCATTCTGATGGGTTTTAGAGTTGAGGAGTAGAAATATCATAGATATTTTGGCAAACTACTTGTTCAGCTAGTCTACAATGCTGTACATGCTATGCTTAATGAACTTAAGCAACTTGATGGCTTCTTTTCTATTCACTAGTTCCTCAATTTTCTTAAGTCAAGTTGTTTCATCATAATTTTAGGTATATTAGATGCTAAAGTCATATATTTCTTTTGAGTTTCAATCTTTGTTGTAGCTAGAGCATAGCATTTACCATTACAGGTTATATGGCTCACCCTCATAAGATCCATATTGGTAGCTTGCAATCTGGATCCCCTGCTGATTAGCACCTTACTCTTATACTTTCATGGTATCACTTTATCCTCTTTGTAAGGGAAAAGAGACAAAAGCTGAATGATCATCTTTGATATAGGCATTATGAGCTTTTCTTAGATGTTTAGGGGATTGCAGTAAATAATCACTAACCTCTCGATTCCATAAAAAGGGTATAACTTTTCTCGCTTGATGGCATTGATGGAGACATCCGTAGCTTCTTCTATTTCTTCAAAGAATTTAATCTCAACCTAGTCCATTACTTTTTGAACTAACGTTCAAAAATCCAGGCAATGCTACGAGTATGCCCCTTCTTATAGTGGTAGCGATAAAAATTAGTAGAATCCTCTTTCTGATACTTTGTTTTTGATATCAGCTTAGCCTTCCCCAAAACCTGTCAGACCAAATCCATAGAGATTTTAATTTCTTCTATAGTTTTCTTGACCACAAAAGCCTTTCCCTTTAATAATGATGTTCATCTTTAGCTCAGCATGATTCAAAAATGGATTTGCTCCTACATTTGACTCTAGCCTTGTCTCAAATTTGATCATGCCATTATTCCAATAAGCTTTGCACCTTTACTCTTGAAAATGGTGCAATTATCGATAAAATGACCTTAACCCTGGGCGTGTATTCACAATGGCCATTTTTATTGAACCATTTAGGATACAAGGGTTCTCTCGAGGTCATGTATACTGGGGTATCCCGCTGGCCTACAAGTGGCTGGGAGTAGAAGCCCATATAAGATAAAAGGATTAGGTCAAATCTTGGCTTCTCTTAATGTGTCTATTAGTTGTTTTAGGTGTTAGTCGTAGTGGGTTTGTTTGTTTGAGTGTTTTGGGTAGTATTTTGGATGAGATTTTGTGAAAAAGTAAGTGCTGGATTATGTTTGGTAGAGTATATCGACTATGGAGTTGGGGAATTTAGGTATGGATTTTTGCTAGAGAAGGCCATATTTAGGAAGTACGGGTTAGGCGTTGATAATGGATTTGGAACTAACTTGGATGGCTATCAAAAATTATGGCATTCACTTTATTCTTTTTGTTTATAGGAGCAAGTTTTTTTTGGTAAATCCAAATAATTCATCTCTAGTCATCTGACCACTTTTGATAGCATTGTTGATCATTTAAGCTGATATGACAATATCGAGAAAGTTTTTTTTATGGCATTCCTTATCAGTTTCTCATATTAAGGTGCACAAAGAGTATTGACAAACATGATAGTGATCTCTTTCTTTGTCAATGGAATGTGAACTTGAATGGTTTCCTCTCTCTTTCGTTAAGCATATATTGCTTAAAGCTTTTAGTAGTTTTCTTTTCTAATATATGCTTATACTAATCTAAGAAAGGTCAGGCCAACTCTAGCTATGCTTAGATCTTAACCCGTTCAAGCTCGATATAGCACCAGGCTATAGCCATAGTAAAGCTATCTTAAAAGAAGTGTATCAAGAGCTTCTCGTCTTCTTTGTACTCATGTTGCTATATGCCCTTGAACCACTTGGATTAAGGCATGGGATACATAATTAATGAACTAAATACATGTTACTATTTTATAGTGACAAAAGTTTTACTCCATGTTTGTGGCGTGATTCACTATTATGCAAACATTAATTAGATGAAACCCTTGAAACACAATGACCAAGTAAAAATAGCAATGAGTTATGATGATAAAATATTTTGCATCAAAACTGTGTCTCTAAAAATGTTCCTACTCATCATATTGTTAAGATAGGGCATTGACAATACACAAAGACTAGTGTATGCAAAGCCTTTATGCTTAGATGCATGTAACTCTTTGATCTCATAGAAATTGAAATACATGGGATACTTGGGGATAGCATATGTGTGCTTGTTTTGTCTAAACAAGTTCACTGGTATTAGTCATCAAGGGCATAAGGAACATGTTATCATGTGCCAGTCATGTAAAGAGTCTTCAAACTTGTGATGTCAAGTCATCTTATATGATAAGTGTCATACTAACATTTACTACAAACGATTCATAATGGATAGATACCAAATAAGGGTATGTCCGATGTGGCATGATCCACATGGTAGGTGAATGAGTGATCCAAAGAGGATAACTACTTCGAGTGACATTGAAGACATATATCAAATCATCTTGACTAAGATTAATCGGATTAACGTCTCTAACCAAAGCATAGTGAATTATAAGGAATCATTCTTTATAGATTCATGATCATTAACTTTACATTGCAAGATCTAAAATGGAATGAAGCATGAATGACACTATACCATGGTCATGCTCATTCCAAGATATATGGTGAAAAAACTGTATTACACTGATAGGCTGGTTATTAAAAGATTTTAATAAGGTCACATCGACTCTACAATATTTAAGTGGTCAAGATGGGTTGCTAGATCCCACCCTTGATCTATAAACTTGATTAAAAAGATTAATAATGTTCATTGCCAACATTTTGGGAACCTAATGGGTCATCACAATAAGATGATATTGTTGAATTAAAATCAAGATTTAATAAAGTTCAATTTAATTAAATAAGAGATGATTAAATAGAGGACTTAATTGAAAAAAGTTTAATTAAGAATTAACGTAAGGCAACAAAATTAGATTTTATGAAATCGAAGATTTTGTTGTCTTCTTAAGATATAGTAGATAAGATTGTCTTATCTAGATAATGTCTAAATTGAGACATACTATGTCTAGATGAATAAAAATTAAGACATTAAATGGTGGACAATGTCTTAGCCGAAATCCTTGGATAAACTTATCAAAATATTAATTATTTAGATAATTAATATTAATAAGATTATTATTAAATTAAAATTGTTTTAATTTAATTTATGATTTTTTAGATAAAAATTCATAAAATGATTATTAAATTAGCTAAATTAGTTTCGACTTATTTATCTTAATTTAATTATGTGATAATTAAGTATGATAAATTAAGTTATTTATTTGATAAATATAAAGATTAATTTAGATTAAATCTCTAAAGAAACTTAACCAAGTTGAAAGGCGTACCAAGCTAGAATTAAGTCTAGGATCATGGTGTTTCAGCCGAATTCACTAGTCTTCTTTTGTGTACAAGATTCGGCCACCATAATAAGAAGAGTTGGGATAAATTGAATTACTTAAGGTGAAAAAGTTTGGCCTATGTAAGCAAGTGTGATTTAATCAAAACTTTTCTGAGTAGAAGAGATTGAATTCGACTAATTCTAGTAGGGTGAGATGGCTAAGTGTTAAGTAGAAACCAGAAGACTTTTGAAAATGGATTTTAAAAAGAAATTGCTCTATCAAGTTTTCCTATTGCTACCACCCTCAAAGAAAGAAAAACCACCTTTTTGTCCCTTTGCCATTTCATATTTTCCCTTTTTCTTGAGAGCAAACAGCATCCCAGAAGTGTTCTTAGATCAGGTGAAAGAAGAAGCAAGCAAGCAATCATCTTTAGGTTGGGACTTGTTGAGTCTTCTAGCTAGTTGCAAATCCTTAAAAAGGCTCCCATTATCATCCATGTGGATTACCACTAGAGGCAAAACAAGTGTGTTGCTCATGGTTAGAGAACCTGTTAGGGAGTTTAGCCATCACTTATCGGGGATCTCTTAGATTAGATTTTGTCAGTGCATGCCCTACAAGCCAATCATTAGAGCTTCTAAGGTGTTAGCATTTAGTGATTTCATGTAAGCAAATATTATATTTAATTAATGTTATAAAAGTATTTTTTATCCATAAGGTTTAATTGTATAATTGTTATAAACATTTTATGCAAATAAAGCCCATGAAACGCATTGGCCTTGGAAAGGAATTGCAAAAGAGATACAAGAGATCCCTATGCATTAAAGCAGCATTTCTAAAAACATTCTTGGTGATCATATTGTCAAGATAGGGCATTGACAATGCACAAAAATTGACATATGTAAGTCTCTATGCATATGATGCATGTAATTGATCTCATAAGTTAAAATATAGAGATACCTAAGGCCATCATATAGGTGCTTGTTATGGTAACAATTCACTGAAAATAACTTGCTATGAGAGTTCCATTTGGTATTTCACATAAATGTCTATGGAAATACACTCATGTGTCAGTAGTGTAAGTGATCCTTAGACTTATGACACTTGGTCATCTCATTGTGTCATGCTTCGATTCCATCATAAACAGATGCACAATAGATGGATGCTTATGGTAGGGTGGTTTTTGGTATGACATTAATTATATGGTTGGTGAATGAGTGGTCTTAAAAGGATTCATCACTCGAAGTGATATGAGGGACATATCTCACATGTACCTCGCCCCTGTTAACTTAATGTCCTTGGCCACGATAGTATTGATGATGGAGTTAACATATAGAGGTTGCATTTAATATGGAATAGGTGAAGAGTAGACACTGAAACATGTCTTGTTAATTCTAGGATACATGATAAAATGATATTTATTACATTGAGATACTGAATGCTGAAGGGTTTGTCAAAACCATATTAACACTCCTTCTAGGTTAGCTGGCCATGATTCATTGCTAGATGCCACTCTTAGTCTATAAATATAAAATATTCTTTATTGGACTATTTTATGTTTATTATTAATATATGAGGGCCTAATGGGTCACACACATAAGGGTGATTAGTAGAAATTAAATTGAAATTGGGCTAGTATGTCTAATATAATTAATGGTTACTTTGGCCCAATTTCAATTAGTTCATATAAGCTAGGAGCAAAATTGTAATTTTTCAAAAATTAAAATTTTAAACCCTAGATATATTTAACCCATATTAGTCACCTCATATATTTGAGAGAGGCTTAAAAATTCACCCTAAAGACCTTTAGAAACCTAATTTGCAATTTCCTTAAGAAAAATAAAAGGTTCTTGAAGAAAAACTATTTTCTTCTTAAATTTGATTATTAAATCAAGATTTCCTAGTCCAAAGGGAAGATTTATTGAAAGCTAATCTACTAGCATTGCTCTTGGTAACAAAGTCTCTTCCTTGTGAAAGGTTTTTCGAGTCACCTGTATGGATACCGTTAGAGGCTGGACACTTGAACAACTTTAGTCTATGACAACTGGGCTTAATGTATATATTCTTAGGTCATGGAAGTGCTAAAGACATCTCAAGATTAAGATATGTTAAAATCTTGAATAGTTTTTTAGGATTCTTGTTTTTAAGATTGATCAAGATCATGAAAGATGGTTCGGTTTAAGTAGTCTTAGCTTTATATTTATGATTTGTTTCTGCTATGTTGTTTTTGAATTATTTTGTAAATTTTTGTAATCTCAGTACTTGCTATCCTAAGACTTCCCGCAAGTTGTATCACGAGCTTCCTTACATTGATTTGATTAATTTTGTGTTTTAATTTTATTTATTAAAGAATTTGTTGTTTTAATGCTATCTATTTTTGAATTTAAAAATTAAAGAAAATTGTCTCTTTTTTATTTTTAAATTTCTAGCATTTTAATTCATGTTTATTATTTAAATTGATCTTGGCTCTTTTTCGATGATTTGATGTGGTTAATTTTTAGGCAGCCATTGCTTCGGTTTTTTCCTTGCTTTTCCATGTTGAAAGTGTTACGGGTTGTTCATAAATTTTTTTTGAAAAATTAGGTTAAAATCAAAGTTGAAAACATTTCACTTTTAGGATAAAAAGGGTGCACTAGCTGTACTTGTATCTTGTAACATTCATGTCTTCCTTCTTGGATCTTGGTAAGGCATCAATGGCAGTAAGGAATTTTGACAAATTTGTTGTATTTACAGAGGTTTAGTGGGAGAAAGGTGATAGTGTTTGAATTTGAATAGGATGGCTAAGCAAGCCATGCATGAGATAGAGTCCTAGTTTGACTGGGATTCCTCTAAAATCGTGCCATCAATATCCTACTTGGAGTAAGACTCTTCCAATTTTATTTTTTCTTGAAATTTAAAATATAATATGACTAGATTAAATTTAAATTAAAAAAATTAAAATTATTTTTGCTAAAAATTAGTAAGGTGGCATAATATAACTCTCTGAGAGGTTGAATCCAATTAAAACTCTTACATATCATTAAACATCTAATTATCCAATTGTATTATTTTTCTTAAACTGTTTAAGATATAAATTGGATAATATAATAAACATGAAATTAAAATTCAATTAATTTGATTAATTGAAAAATATATTTACTTTAAATGATTAATCTTACTTGGAATAAGATTTATTCTAATATGATTAGAATAAATGTTAATCATGTAAGAAAATTATTTTCTTAATTAAATAAATATGGATCAATTATTTATTATAAAAATTGGTAACTTGAATTTAAAACACATGTTTATGCCTTCATAATTGTTGTGGATGTATTAGATGATTATGGACTAGGCCTAATATGATTATGGATGTATAGTTAATTGTTTAGGGATGTTTAATTTTTTTTAAATAGGGTCTGTGAACCATGCCTTATCTCTATTTTCTCCCAGGTTTTAAAATTTTTTTCTCATTTAAATCCCTTCGAATGTAAGTCAAGGTTTTTTATTATAAATATAATTAGAGTAGTAAAAGTGTGAAATTAAGGTTAGGGAAGATTTTGTAACTCAAATATGGAGATCCAAACAAAGGCAAACCATCAAGCCCAAAAGATTGTCAGAAGCTTATAAAGACTTTGTATGTAATCACCTACGAATTGATCAAGCAATTTCCTTTCATAGCTTAAGAAAATTACATTAGATAGTAGTCCATAATCATCCAAATAGTATGCATGATAGTAGATTTATTTTTATGCGATATTATAAATGCTATGCATGCAAATATGATAAGAACTTAAATAAAAGATAAAATTAACAAACAAAATCCCTCGTACAATATTGAGTTGCATGTTTCGCATGATATAGACACCTTCCATTAATACGTAACAAGATACCTAAGTACTGTCTGAAGGTAATGTAGACACTTATTTTGTCTAGACTAGTTTTTGGTATCCTAAGAGTTAGGTAAAAGATGACAAAATAAAAAAAATAGAAATAAAGCTAGGGGACGATCGTCGCTCGGTGAAAAAGTTTTTTAGGAAATTCCAAAATGTCTATGGATCGCTTTAAGAAAAAATGCAAAAACGAGGCATCAAAGGTCATTTTCAGGGTGTCATCGGAGTTGTTCAGGTGAGTATGCGAGCCTATTTTCCTCTCTTTGTGACCAAGATAAGACACCTCAAGGAACCTAAGGTATGTGCGGGTCATATGGGTGCTTAAAAACTATCACAAGGCTTTCACGTTACCATAATTTTGAATTTCCATGTGTAGTATCGATACAAGAGGATTTGTTATTGATACCCAAGGTGTGCTATTGATACCTGGCATGTTTGTATCGATACAGACCTTGGCAGTAGCTAAAGTTATGATTTTTGGCAAAATATATTGATACACAAGCATGAGTATCGATACAAATCTATAGAGTATCGATAGTGGCCTTTAAGTCTCTAGACTGAAAACATTTTTTTGCTTTTAGTATCGATACATAATTCATTCTATTGATACTCAAGAGTAAAATGTACCTTGTGTATCAATACAACATGTTCTGTATCTGTATCGATACACCAAGACATTTTTGCCTAGTTCGAGCCATTTTTTAGCCTCTAAAAACCCAATTTAAACATGTTTTTGCACCAAAGAACTATCATATAACATTGCAAACCTCAACTATGGGTTCATTAATTCTAACAAAATTTTGGAGTCCAAACAATTAATGATAAAGGTCACTTTCATAAAATATATGGGTGCAACAGGATAGCAGGCATATCTCTAGCTTGTAGGCTTTCACAATCATTCTGCCTACTTGCTCAGTATCGTAGAACCAATTAGAAGGGAGTCAATTGGACATGGCAGCTCGAGATATGCCCTTGTGCAGAAGAAAAAAACCAAAAATGTCCTTTGCATTATCCTTTAAAAGAAGGGGCTGAACCAAGAAAAAAAGGAACCAGCTATCTCAGAAAAAAACTCTGTCAGCTAAAAAAAAAGCTCTCCAGCAATCCTAGAAAACTCTTCACCCATCCTCATAAATCCTCTAGCCATTTTCAACCCAAAAAACACTTCTAAAAGTATTGTTTCATTGACCTCCATAATCCATTCTGGTGGTTACCCTAAACCATTACTAAAAAACCTTCAAGAACCCAACTTTCCACACATTGCGATCCTTAAAAAGCTTAATCATCAACCATACCACCAAAAAGCTACTTCCTATCATCCTTTTCTTGCTAAATAATAGCAAGGAGAAGGAAGAAATTAAGCCTACAACCACTACTTCAAGAAAAAGGAAAGTTTAAGTTTTTTGGTATATCCCTTTTACCTTGATCTTTGAAGTTTTTGTTTTGTCATTAACATCATCTTAGTGAACCCTTTGTATGCTTTCATGGCCATCCTAGGACTCCCATGTATTTTTTGTGGCTTTGGTTGTGGTAGTTTAGGATCCTGATGTTCTTCTTGATGCCTTCATGCTGTTTAGTTAATTAAGCATGCTCTTTTGCATTTGCATAACCATAATAGCTTCTGTCCATGTACTTTTTGCCATGTTCCTTCCATATTCTTGTCTTTATCTCATGCATCTTAACATGATATAAGTACACTCATTCATTTCCTAGAAACTTGATAGGCTCTATGAAATAAAAATGCCTTGTTTAGCAAACTCTTTTTAAACATGTTCATCCTAAGTATGTTCATGCATCTATCTATTGTCTCCATGCATTTTTTGTTATCTTTTCTATGAAAAATGTCATCCTTGCTTGTGCATATATGTACTCCATAGTCTATATCATTTTTTGGTACTTTGCTTGTGTTAAGATGCATGCTTGAGTGCTAGAAAACCTAATTTCAAAAATATCGTTAAGCACATGCTATCTCTTATACATGGAGAATAACATGGGCTTAAGATTTTTGTGAAGTTGGTTTTCCAACCTTGGGGGCAAAGCAAGTATTCAGTCCTGGATTCATGGAATGAGTATAAGAGTACTGGTTTTTGAAAAAATGAAATGAAGTCTTTTAGTTAAAAAAATGTGAACCGTTGGTCTTTAGCCAACCACCCTTATAGTGGCATGGTCAACGGGTTGTTCTATCATCCCAAACTACTCTGAGATTATAGAATGGACTTGTGACACCCCATGTCAATCTCTCATCTTGGTTATGGATGTTCGAACATCCATGGCCTAAGCTCAACCCAAAAAAAAAAACAAAATACCGAACACCTCCCCTGTTTTATTCTGCTAGCACAGTGGCCTAGTCTTGAAAAATTATTTTTTAAAAAATATGATTTATCTAAAATGTGTTGGTATTTTTTCCTTAAAGGGTTTTGAATTACCTTTCCAACGATGTCTCATTTACCTTCAGCTCATCTCAGATGAAATAGTTATAATTTTTTGAATTTCGCTATCTAGAACCCCTAGATCCAGTGAGCAATTTACTATTTAGGCTGTTTCAGCCTAGAAACAACATTCTTGAATCCCTTGAATACTTTTCCCATGGAGTTCATGAAATTCCCTTTTTGGAAAGGTATTATTCGCATTTTAATAATTTCGGATGAATCCGAACTGATTTTTCAAAGTTCATCATACCTTTACTTTGTACATGCTACCAGTGTCAAGACAGGTGGAAATTCAAAAATTAATTCCACCTAGAAAGTGATTTTCTAGGATTTTTGGAATATTCTTACATTAATCTTCATTGAGTTACCTTTCCAACTGTACCTCGTTTACCCCTTGGGACATCCGGATAAGCTTAGAATAAATTTTGAAAGAGAAACGACATGACGCTATCCTTTGTTTCTAACCTAATTTCCAAAACACTTGTCTTGAGGTGTTCGAATGCCTCATAATCTACTCGACTCATTCCCATAACCTAAGCCTTTTAGACTTGAACCAAGGCTAAATAAAAGAGGATTATTTTAGCCAAACCTTTGGCTCCCGATTTTCAAAGATCCCCTTATCAAAAAATGACCCATTCCTCTTGAACATCAAAATTTTTCATTTTTGGGAATACTTCAACTCCACTACTCTAAGGGGTACTCCAACCCTACTTTTACCTCAAATCCAATATCAAACTTCCATTTTCGGAGATACTCTAACCCATTACTTTGAGGGGATGCTCTAATCCCGTTTTTACCTCAAAATGACATTGAGTTTTCATTTTCGTGGATACTCTAACCCCACTACTCTGAGAGGATACTCCAACTTTGCTTTTACCTTAAATCCAATATCAAACTTTAATTTTCGGGGATACTCTAACCTTACTCTTTTGAGGGGATACTCCAACCTCGCTCCTCATATTCTTTCTAAGATCCAAGCTTTTCTCTTTCTCGAATCATCGAAACCTTTTTCTTCTTAAATTTCCATCGAATCTGGCTAAGTCTCAAAATTGTCATCTCGGTTATTCATCAATAATCGAAAACAACTATGAGATATATTTCGATCATCCCTTTTTTTATGTATTTTTTATGTTTATTTTTGTGTGGATTTATTTATTATTTTCTTTCCTATCTTACTAATATGTTTCCTCTTGTGGGGACTTCGAGCATTCATGCTTTGAAAAATCATTTTGAAAATCACTAAACAATATCTCATGTCAGTATCTTTCCAGTGCGCAGACATAAAATATTTAATTTTTTTTAAACCCATCCGAAGATCAGTTTTGTCAAAAACCCTTATGTTTCTTATCTCTCCGAGGCGCATAGGTGATAAAATTTTCATTAAAATCTGAACTCGTATCTTTACAAAATTTCATGCATTAGAGGGAATTATATTTAAATAATGATAAAAATGGAACCGAGGAAACCAGATTCAAGTAAGATATAGTTAGATGGTACCAATTTTCAGGCATTATGGGGGTGTTAATCCTTCCCCACATGTAACGAACTCCTAAGCCCAAAACAATGAATCTCTAGTATTATTTTCGATAGGCATTCAGTCATGCCTAACTTAAAATAATCAATGGCGCCTCCAAGTTTATGGCCACTTCGTGGTGGACATTCAAGACTAGTCGGATGAGCAATTCGTCCAACGGTCTTTTACTTCTTCATGTCAAACATTAAAATATTTTTTAAGTTGAGCGCACTTTGGCCCTTCAAAGCATCCAAAGTTCGTAAAAGTCAGGCATGTGGAACATCAATAGGTAATTTGTTGAGTCATTCAAAGTCCCTTCCGCCTTAACAGTGTGAGTTGTAAGTAATTGGTCTTACCCAACTAATGTTGTCTAGTTCAAAGGTGTTGCACTTAACCATATGATGTTAGAGGCAATGGTTATATGAAATGTATGTGATGCATTTAGACAAAGAGTTGCCATCTAACTAATCTAGGAGTTGCATATAGATGCAATTGGTAAGTTATGTTACCTACCCAGCTAGGCTTATTTTAATTTGTTGAGTCACTCAAGGTTGCAACATTTTAAAAGAGATCCTAGCCCACTAAAAATACCTTGAAGAGATTTTCGGATAATAATAAAGTTATTGTCTCATAAAATTAGTGGGAAAACCAATAAAGATTTAATACCTTGTCATTATTGGTTTAATACATGAATAACTAATTAATAACTATTTAATACTAGGTTGTCGATGATGGTATTTATATTGACTGCATTGTGAGGCATTTTAAATGCCATGAGGCTAAAATGTTTGGACTGCTATGTTAAATTAATAAAGGTTGTCAACAAAAGGAAGGTTGCTGACTTCTAACATGATTGAGTTAAACTATTCTAATCTTAATAGTACCTCTTGGATAATAGATTAAAAATATGGATCAGACTTTTGTAATAGCATAAGCTTAATAAAGAAAATTAGGCCCTAATGAGGTAATTTTAAGAATGGGTAATGGATAAAAGTTAAGGCCACTGCTATCAAAACATGTACTTTATCATTGCTTATAAGCATGACCATGGAATTGGAAGAATATTTTTATGTTAGACTGTTAAGAAACATCACCATGAATGATGGTTTTAAGTTTAAGATGAAGGCAATTTAACTTTAGATTTATTAACCTCCATATGGTCTAAAGAAACTTAAAAATTCAGCTTAGAGACCCCTAAAAACTTGATTTGTGATTTCCCTAACTTTTTTTAGTAAGGATTGCACAAACTTGAAGGCTTTTAAAGAAATTATTTCTTTTTTCTCATATTTGATTATGGAATCAAGGTCTTCTATTGCAAAAGAAAGACTTATTAAAATCTAAGTTGCTAGCAAGGCTCCCAGTAGCAAAGCTCTTTCTTGTTAAAGGTTTTTGTGTCACCTGTATGGATAACCATTAAAGGCCGGATGCTTGGATAGCTTTGTTTTAACGATAATCAAGCTCAGTGTATACACTCTTAGGCCATGGAATTGTCAATATGCATCTCAAGATTGATGTATGTTGAATCTTGAATAGTTCTTTAGGATTCTTGATTTTAAAGATTGATCAGGATCATGCAAGATAATCTGATTTAGGGAGTTTTGGCTTTATCTTTATAATTTGTTTCCACTGCAATGTTTATGAATTATTTTATAAATTTTTATAATCTCGTTACTTGCTATCCCGAGACTTTCTACAGAGTTAACTCTAGATTACGATATCTAAGAGTCAGTTAATCCCTTTATAGATGTGTCATTTAATTTTATTACATATGATATTTGGTTACTACACATCTACATCCCTCTTAAAGATCTATAAGGAGTCTGGCAACTTTTGTGCTTAATGTTTTCGTTGCCATATTACTTCATTTTTATAATTTTTAAATGTTATTGTTGCATAAGGCCTACTTCATCAAGAATACAGATTCCCTGCAAGTGGTATCAAAGCTTATAGGTTGTAAATTACGTGTAGTAAGTATAGCCTAATTCACGGTAATTGACATTGTGATGTTGTGTGCATTTATCTTTACGTTTCGGCCTTGTAATCTTTATAAAATAATTTTTATAAAATTTTTCTTAATTCTAGATGGCATAGTAAATGAGTATTTTTTATATTGTTTAGATTGATAAAAATTGCTTTAAATCAATTCGGATTAAATACGCATCAAAATGTTCAAAATCGATGTTATCTTGCCCACCTTTTCTGTAGTGCAAATTAAATCTTTATATATTTTATATTTTGGTTTTTCAATATATTATGTATAAAAATTAATATTAAATTATTTATATTTATTTTGACTAAAAAAAAGCTAATTTCCACCTAAGTGTGCATAATCTCAAAGTTAGAATTTTTCGGCAACTTTAGAGGATCTATTGTGCCGATGTACCTCGAAATCCTTGTGAAATGTTCCATAGATTTGTTACATCATAGGTCAACAAGTGAATTCAATGAAATTCAATTTTTGGACTGATTTAATTGCTCGAATTTATGGCAAACTATTGTAGTATGGCTCAGATATGAATCGTAAGTAGCCAGTCTTAAATGATAGATATATTCCTCATTCCTTATGTATTTATATATCATTCCTTTTTATTTTAGGGGCCCTATGTTATTATTTTTATTTTTTGGTTTGAGGATAGAGTTGTCAAGATGAATCACACACTTAACTTAACCTTAAATAGTCATTACAAGATAACTATTTTTTTCTAGTAGTTGCCACCAATCTATTTTGACTAGGTGAAATTGGTCACCTATCAGAAAACAAAATCCAAGGCCTGCGGTAATACCAGAGATCGCTTGAAAGACCCTGGGAGTCGTTATAATTATGAGTAAGGATCGATCCTTCTTATGACACTTAGTAATAGGTCCCTTATTAATCACAAGTTAATTTAAATTAGATTTTTATTGAATTTCAAGATCTGATATTTAATTATAATTCCCTTATCTCAAACTTCCCCTAAAAAACAAAATATCTTCCATGCCCCACTAAAGGACTAGAAGAACGTAAAAGGTTTTAATTATTATCTTTCACATGCCACTAAATAGCCAAAAAATACATAAGGTTTTTAAAAGTCAAAATATCTTTTGCACCCCATCGGAGGGTTAGAGGAATATGAAAGGTTTTATTTTTACAAAATTTGAAAAATTTTGATTTTTTCATTAAAAGGATATCTTATTATTAAAATAATTTGTAAAATCCCTTCCATATACTGGTGTAGACATCTAATTTTGCCCAGACCCCTTTTTCGACAGCCCAAAATCATTCAAAATCAAGGATTTAGTGGCCACCCGGTAAGCGTAAAATTCTTTAGGGTGAATTAGATGTTTTCAAGTCTATTTAATTGTGCTTAAATGTTTGTTGGTGCATGTGACAAAATTTTCGCCATTTCAAGGGTCATACAAAATAAATCTCGGATATAAAAGATGAATTTCAAGGTAAAATATTTAACTTTTAATTTTATACTTGTGAAATTTTAAATTTATTTTTGCAGATGTTATCACGGTCAAATTTCTCATTTTTTATGAATTTTTGGAGAATTTTTCATTAAATTTGGGAAGCTAACTATTGTATATTTTTATCAATGCCTATGTGGTACTTATGCCAATATGAACTCTGAAAAATCAAAAATATTCAAGGAGAAATTCATATTAGTATTTTTTACCATTAGCTATCAAGTTTGCAATTTTGCCACTTATTTTTGAATTTTTTACTATATCGTGAGCACTTTACTTACGAATTTTTGGGTATAGAATTATTTCGAATCTCTGATTTACATTATTACCATTTTGTAAATTAATATTTTAAATATTTAATTCATTTTATATAAGTTTCAATACATTTCTCTCAAATCTTCCTAGTTCTAAATGCAAGCTTTCCTTTATCTGTAAAATTCTCGGTGGAATACTCTCGAGTTTTGAACTTTAAAATTCTCTAAATATTTCTATTTAACCATTATTGAATCAGTTTTTCCAAATTTATTTATGTTATAAGTTTTGCATTTTCATTTAGAATTTTTTTCATTTTCAAAATATGGAGTTTTCTACTCTATAAAATTTTGGGAAGACTTTTCTAAGTTTATAATTTTCAAAAATCTTTAAAATTATTATTTAATTCATATTGAATTAGTTTTGAAAAATTTATTCTATTTTATGAGTTTTATATTTTCTTTTATAATTTTCATGTTTTTGAAATACAGAGTTTTTTACTTCATAAATTTTTTAGTGAGGATTTTTGTAAGTTTATAATTTTTAAAATTCTTCAAAGATAATTGGTGAATTCATATTAATTAAGTTTTAGAAAATTTAATTTATTTTATGAGCTTTGTATTTTTCCAGAAAACAATTTTCCTTCATAAGGTTTTTTTTTTTGAATTTTAATGATTTTTTCCTTGAACATTAAAATTGATTTTGTTATTAGATTAAATTATATTTATCATATGAAATTTTATTTTAAATATATAATTTTTTAATTTTTACAATTTAGTTTTTCTAATTAATTTTTATGGTATAATTTTACAGATTATACAAATATCTTCCAAAATTCTCTAGACTTTGATGATGTCATGGATGAAATAATCCACTAAAAGATAAACATAATAAATTCAAATCAGAGTAAAAAAATCAAAAAAATATTAAAATAAACATTAAATAAAAAAATAAAACAAACCAGAACATCCTAGAGAACTCTAGGAACATTTTGACCAAGGGCTGTTTGTTCAGCCCTTGGCTGACTTCCACCCATATAAATAAAGGATGGTTTTACCATTTTAAAGGCTTTAGGCTTTGGGACAAAAAAGTAAAGATATTTATTGTAAATTTGTTAATTTTTCTTTATTTTTTGCTTGAATCTTCTTTTTAATGAGCCAAATGAATACTTTTGGTCATGAAATTTGATTCATGATGAGAGGCCGTGTATGATGGCTATGATTAAAATTTTTTATTTTAGTTGTTTTAGTTAATTTTTGTTAGAAATAGTTTGATTTTCTTTGAGATTATTTGTATTTATTGATGTATATATTATTATTTTCATAATTACATTTTTATATAATTTTTCTTAATATTTTCATGTTGTTTTATATTGATGTGTTCATTATTTTTTATGTTTTTATGTGTATTCATGCCTAGCAAAAATTCTAACGTGTATATATATTGATATTTACAAAAATCTGTGATGAAAAAAGTATTTTTTTGCTGAAATCGTGTTACAGAATCATGTAGGGCCTAATTTTGTGATGTTTTAATTTTATTTAGCTTATTTTGCAAATATGGAAGTCATAGGGACTAAATTGTAAAAAATTGCAAAGCTTTTTCTATGGCCATCCAAGCTTGGCCAAACCTTGTAGACAGCCTTAGAAGTGTTTTTATGCATAGTTTAACATATTTTAGTAGGTTTTATTCATTTCATACCATTTTGGGACCATTTTGTGACCATCTATACTTGACGATTGCTTGAGTATATTTGTGAAAGTGTTTTCATGTTTACTCTGATGTGTATAAATATATTTAATGCATTTTCCACCATTTGAGATTATTTTGTAATTTTAAAAAGTTTAGGGACTTATATGCAAAAATTACAAAATTCTCATTCCAAGGCCATAGGTGTTCAACTAAATTAAAATTGTAAATGTTGCTATAATTTCCATTATTTTTTGTGATAAATTTATGTTTATTTTGATTTTATTTTGTGTAGCAACTAAATTACAAAGTTAGAAAGTTTTAGGGATTATTTGGAAAAGCTTTCCATTTTAAAGTTAATATGATATTTTTGACATTCTAAGAATATTTCTAACATTCCTATGGTCTTCTGTATGGTTGTAGAAATTATTAAAACCTTTTGTGTTCTTTCAGTTTTTCATTAGCATACGAAATGTAGTTTTTAAAAATTAAGGTATATACTTGCAAGTTTTACATTTTAGGTGCATCTTGATATTTAAGCTACCTATGGAAGGTATAATAGTCATTTTATATCATTTTTGAATCCTCTAAGTTATCAGGATACTTATAGTTTGAAGGTATACTTTAAGGATATTTTTGTAATTTTCCTAGAATCGAGTCCTGTTAGTCGTTGGGATGCTTTTATGCTAAAGGTGTATATTAAGGATAGGTTCATCATTTCATCATTATATTAGCGTCCATTAGGGTACAGAGATACTTTCACATCGAAGGTATACCCTAGAGACATTTTTATAATTTTTTAAAATGAATCCTAGATGTAATCGGTATGCTTTTATGCCAAAGGTGTATATTTAGGATAGCTTCATCATTTTATCATCATATTAGTATCTATTAGGATATTAGGATAATTTCACGTTAAAGGTATAGCCTAGGGGCATTTTGGTAATTTTATTATAAAGTCCTAGATTGTAACCTAGATGCTTTTTATGTTGAAGGTATATATTTAGGATAGATTCATCAATTGTCATCACATCAGTGTCTATTAGGGTACCAGGATACTTTCACATCGAAGGTATATCTCAAGGGTATTTTGGTAATTTTTCTAAAATCAAGTCTTAGATAGTAACCAATATGCTTTTATGTCCAAGGCGTATATTTAGGATAGATTTAGCATTTCATTATCATTTTAGTGTCCACTAGGGTTATCGGGATACTCTCATCTCGAAGGTATACCCTGAGGGAATTTTAGTAATTTCACGTTAGAACCATGTCATATGTGATTACTATGATATTTTCATATCAAAATTATACATTAGGAAGGGTTTGTCATATTAGACCATTGTCGGGTCATAGAGTCAATGTTTTTAATAAAATCAGATTTTAAAAAAAAATTAAGGCAATATCTCTAAGTTAAAATAGTGCGTAAAATTTCTCCCTAATGTATGAGAGGGATTTTACAGATTATTTTAACAACGAGATTTCCTTTTTAAATAGAAAGTTAGTATTTTTAATTTCGTAAAAATAAACCTTTTGTATTCCACTGACATTCCAGTGGGGTACAAAAGATATTTTTACCTTTTTAAAAGCCTTTCGTATTCCATAGGTTCTCTAGCGAGATATGATAGAGAATGATAAAAAGCTTTCCTATTCTCTTGGTTATTCGACAGGCTACAGAAGATATTTTGATTTTCAAAAATATTAAAAACTCTATTTTCTCATCCAGAATAATAAATTTGTTTTATAAGATTTAATTCTGATATATGGGAATTATAATTAAATATCAAATATTAAAACTGAATAAAAATCAAAATTTAAATTAACATATGATTAATAAGGTGCTGATTGCCAAGCATTACAAAAAGGTCAGCCCTTACTTGTGATTGTAATCGACTCTCGAACCCTTTCAGAAGATATCTAATATGAGTACAGACTTCAAAGCTTGTTTTTATGGGTTTCGTAATCCTTAAAATATAAACTCTGGTAGGTGACTAATCTCACCTGGCCAAAATAAGATTGGTGGTGACTCCAGATAAATGTTTATTTCATAATGACTATTTAAAGAAGTCAAATGAGCAATTTATCTTGACAATTCAGTCCCCGAACATGAAAAATAAAGAATAATAACAATGATATGGGCCCGTTAAAAAAGAATATAGATATATTATATAGGAACAATGGGTGCACCCACCATTTTAAATTAGGTTGGTTAGGATTCATATCCGAGCCATGTTATGACAACTGTGAGAAATTTTGCATACTTTAATTTGGAGACATTGCCTTAATTTTAAAACTTCTAGTTTTATAAAAGATAACAAAAATTTGTCTTAAGACCCAATTTTGACGAAAAATACAAAAAGACTCTAAGGACTTGGGTTTGATCAAAGAGACCTAAATGTCCTAAGGTGCATTTTTGACATGACAGTATCTTGGTGACCTTAAAAGACTCAATTCTAAGATGAATTACTAAAATATCCCTAAGGTATACCTTTGACATGAAAGTATCCCGATAACTCTAAAAGAGTGGATGATATCATAAAAAAACAAGCCTATCCTTATTATACACCTTTGACGTAGAAGTATCCTAGTGATCATAAAGGACTTGGTTCTAGGATAAATTACTAAAAGGACCTTAGGTGTATCTTTAACGTACAAGTATCCCAATACCCTACAGGACTCGATAACTTCATAAAACGATGAACCCGTCCCCATTATGCACCTTCGACATAGAAGTATCCTAATGATCATAAAAGACTTGATTCTAGAGTATATTACTAAAATGCTCCTAAAGTGTATGTTCGACATATAAGTATCCGGTACATCAAAGTGGACTTGAAAATGATATGAAATAACAATTTTATCCTACATGGGTAGCCTTAACATCGAATATGACCTAATGCAAAATTTTGCTATTAAGTCTTTAAGTTTCTCAAAATTACATATGAGCCTTAAAATTGCTAAAAAATCTAAAAATGTTTCAAAACGACAAAAATACACTAAATGGGCAGTTTAGTATGAGAAATAATCTATTTATCCCTCAAAATGCAAGGACTTACTAAAATGTTTCTAAATTTTTAAATTTTGCAATTTAATCCCTCAATGACATAAATTATAAATCAAACATCAAGCACATCAAAATTAACATAGAAAACATAGCAAAAATTAAATGGAAGATTTGACCAAGTACCATTGGGCTTGGAACAATTTTTCACTTTTTGCAAACAAGTGCCTAAATTTTTGCGTTTGCAAAAAAGTCCTTAATGTGTTAAAAATGTATGAAATGCATTTAAAAATGTTTAGAATGCATGAAAGCAGCACCCTTAGGAGTCCATAAAGCATTCGACCAAACATGAAAGGCATTGGAATAAAATGTTACAATTTTTTCAATTTAGTCCCCAAAATTTTTTATATTTATAAAATAGGGTGAAAAACATTAAAAACTTCATAAATAAATCCACACATGGTTTGGCCAACTTAGGAAATACCTTTCAAAGGCCTTAAAGTTTTTCGTATAATTATTTTTAGGCCCTTGCAGGTTTCACACTTTACAAAATAATCTAAATATCATAAAATCAAGAATGAAAAATTATCGAAGGGCCATAATAATTATCAATAACTAAGAAAAAAATCTTCTTAACATGGATGCATGAATAATCAACATATATCCTAATTTCTACCAAGCTCACATCATAACCAACATGTATAGAATCAAGAAATATGGACATATGAACATTTGTTATCAAATATTCACATGAAAAATACCAAGGAAAATAATAGAATCATAAACATATTCACACGATAAAAGACACAACATATCAATAAAAAAATATTTCAGTGATAAGAATCAATTTTTTTTTTCAAAAAAATCAAATTTAACAACTACATCAAGAATTCGTTCATAGCTTTTACATTTGGCCTTCAAACATGTATTAAAATCCATGAACACAAGTGATCATTAAGCTGACTAAAAGGAAGGAAAATGATGGAAATGAAGAAGATGAGTAAACATTTCAAAGAAACTACTTGAAAACTTAATTTTTTTTTTTAAAAAAAAAGGCTTGAAAATACTTTGCAAAATGGCCAACTTTTGGCTTAAAAGCCATTAGGCCTTTATGAAAGCTTCCTCCTTTTATTTATAAAGCGAAATGATTGACCAAGGGCTAAAGAAAGTCCTTTGGCTGAATCTCATTCTCTTTTTTTTTTTCTTTTAAAGATTTTTTAAGCTTTTCTTATAAAGCTCAATTAAAGATTTTTGTCATTTTGTGTGACTCGCTATGTTGAGTCAACTGGCCTAATATTAGGCTTTATAATGATTTAGGAAAACATCTAGTTTGGATAAAAACAAATTATAAGGATTATATCGTAACATATGAAAATTTATATGTTCAAGAAATAAAATTTGATATAATAAATTTTATTAAAAATTTAATCAAAAAAGGCTTATTAGCCTTGTTAAAAAAAAATAGGCTCATTGGGCTTATTAGAAAGTCAGTGGGTTTATTAGGCACATTAGAAAAGTTAATGGATTTTAAAGCCCATTAAAAGGAAAAAAAAATTTTAGCCCATTAAAAATAAAAGTAATGAAGTTTACATATAAAAATTCTAAAAAAAAATTTTAAAAATTTTATGTGTAAAGAAAGGCAATTAAAAATTTCAAACTTATTAAATTTTATGAGAAAAATCATTATGGAAGAAATTTAATATTTAATAAAAATAAATTGGAATTTCAAAAAGCTTTATTCAAGCTATTTTATTGAAATATGTGAAAAAATTTAAAATTCTAAACTTTAAAAAATTTTACAGGTAAGAAAAAAGTTCATATTTTAGAACAAAAAAATTTCAAAAAATACATTCAAATTTATAAAAATGAATTAAATTTAACACATTACACATAATATTAAATTATAAAAATAACAAAAATGAAAACCTAAAATTTGGAACAAATTTTACTGAAAAAAGTTTGATGAGCATGACACTCGACGTATTATAAAAAATTCAAAATTAATGAATAAATTTGACAACTTGACATCTTGTGTATAGAATGTCAATATTTTGCTCCAATATTTTTTTATTTTTTAGGTTGAGTATTGGCATAAATACTTCATGAGTGTCAGTAAAAATATAAGATGTCTAATCCTAAAATTTCATCAAAAAAAATCTAAAATAACCCTAAAAAGGGAAAATTTGCCCATAATATCATATGCAAAGATGAATTTCATATTTCAAAAGAATAATGTTAAAAAACTAATTTTTTTACATTGATGCTTATCTTTTTTCATCAAGAATTTGTTTTCTATGACCTCCGAAATGGTGATTTTTCTATCATGTGCATGAGCGGTCATTTAGATATGACCAAATTGGTCTTAAAAAACACTTAGTCCATATGGAGAAGGTTAACCCACCATTGAGATGAGTACCTAATTATTAGTCTTGGATATTTTAGGATCACTAGAGAAAAGGCCTAAAAATAATTAGATGTCTACAACTATTCCTCTATGACCGTTGCTGAGGATAAAAAACAACGCAAAGACTAAATATAAATGATTTTGTTTTGGCCATGATAAGTCCTTATACAGAAATTCTTTTATGGTGGGCCAACTACTTTGGTTTTTGCCAAATAAAGAGAACTTGGAAAAAAAATCTACCTATCATTTGCCTAATCGAACGAAGATGACTTAAAGCCTACTTCTCCTATATTCCACATGATTGGATGAATAGGACACTAAATTCCACCTATTTTTAACCTAACCTAGTGAAATTGCAAAGAAAAAAGTTTACTGACTTTCTTCTTAACTGGGTGAAATTGACTCCAATCTTACTTTACCTACATTATGCATGATCAGATGAAGAGAAGACTTAATTCCATTAGTTTTTAATCTAACCTGGTAAAATTGATAAAAAGAACTCTGTAGATCTTTTCGTTTAATCAAACAAAGTTGACTCAAATCGTAGTGCACCATATTTCTCTTGATCGGATGAAGAAGACATCTTTGTCCACTAGTTTTAACCTAACTAAAGGAAACTAACAAAACAAATCAACTGATCTTTTTGCTTAATTGAACAAAGTTGACTCAAATCCTACTTCACCTATATTTCACATGATCGAATAAAGAGGACATTTAATCCACCAATTTCTAACCTAACTAAGGGAAACTGACAAATAAAAACTATATTAATTTACTTAAATCCTATTTCACCTATATTTCTCATAATCTGATGAAGAGGACATATAATTCCACTATCATAAGGGTTAGTTTTCTCCTATATTGGCAAGGCATCATCACTTTGAGCCTTATTGTAGGCAATTTCTTTTCTTCTTTAAAAGCTTCAAATTTCATCATCGAAAATTAACTTTAAAAATTTTTAAAATGCTTTAAATTTCACCATCAAACACTTGAAATGAAAACTTTTGAATGCTTTGAATTTCACCATCGAAGACTTGTTTCGAAATAAAAACTTTTGAATCCTTCAAATTTCACCATTAAAGACTTGTTTTTGAACAATTCTTTTAAATGCTTTGAATTTCACCATCCAAGACTTGTTTCACAATAAAAACTTTTGAATGCTTTGAATTTCACCATTGAAGACTTGTTTCGAAATAAAAACTTTTGAATGCGTTGAATTTCACTATTGAAAACTTGTTTTTTGAAATAAAAACTTTTAAATTCTTTGAATATTACCATTGAAGACTTGCTTTTGAAACAAATTATTTTAAAAATGCTTTGGATATAACCATTAAAGACTTGTTCTTAAAACAAATTCTTTTAAATGCTTCAGATGTAACCATTGAAGATTGTTTTAAAACAAAAACATTTAAAAATGCTTTGGATACCACCACCAAAGATTTGGTTTTGAAACAAATTCTTTTAAATGCTTTGGTTTTGAAATAAATTCTTTTACAAATGCTTCGGGTATCACCACTAAAGACTTGGTTTTGTGTAATTATTCTATAATTGATGTAATTGTAGTTACTTAAGTATGCAATGATTCCAAAGATGATGAAAATTTTTAAAGAAATTAAATGGCAAAAATTCATAAATTGGTAATGTTTATAATAATGCAAATGCTCGTGAAATGATGCAATTGCAAGTGATGTGAAGGCCAATGTTATCTATAATGTAGATCAAATATATCTAATGGTGCAGATGGATTTGAAATGATTTACATACCATGATAGCAGATAAGGCACTTGATCTGAATGATATAATGATCGAAACCCTATTTGGCCATCTTTTGGATTTGACTAACTTCTTTCGTTGGTTTAATATCAGGACATAATTTGATCTTCTCATGCCCTAATTGCAACATCTTGCCTCAATGAATTCAAATTTTTATCTTATGTTTTCCTTTTCTTAGGTTAAGTATTGTCTCGATTTGATACTTTTCAACCAAAAAAACACTTGACTCTTTTCATAACATTTTTCAACTTTTTTTTAATAATTATTTTATTAAAAATGCATCTTGTTCAAAACCTTTGGGTTAACAGCATGTGATGTCCAAATCTTTTGAATAATAATAAACTTTTGTCGAAAAACTTTTTCTAAATGATAATTTGTTTTCCTCAAAATGGGTTAAAAGCTTAAAAAACTTAGGTTGGCCTAAAAATTTCAAGCTAGATAAGATAATGCCTTATTAACCTAGGCATGAATGAAGCAAGTTGTATAAAGTATAAATTTCTTTGAAAATTGACAAATTTAATGTTCTTTTATCCCTTCTGACTATTAGAAGTTTGACAAGTACTAAAATTAACCATTAAGGGTTTAGAAATAGAAGGTCAAGTAAAAAAATGGATAGATTTAATTTTTAGAGTAGGTGTGCTCAATCATGGGTTAACTTAGGGATTCTTAGATGTCCCTAGATTTGTTCAAAATGGTTTTTCGCCTTGCAAAATTTTGATAATTCCCATAACTGATATCTGCAGTTTTTTTCATTTCGCTCTAGACTACCCATTTTTGGGTTTTCACTCTAGAGCTTCATTCTTTTCATTTTTTTTAGTTTTTTTTCTTCTTTTAGTTGATTGTCCCATCATGTTCTTGAGGACTTAAAAAATATCCAAAAAGATGATTTTTTATAGAGCTTCCTGGGAATGGCTCGACAACTCAAAGAGCTATGTTTGATTAAAATAGACTTTGTACGTATCTAATGTAGGCCATGGTTCAGGATTTAAAAAGAAAAGATAGATAGGCCAAAATCACGTATTTAAGGGTAACTGAATCAACGATCATTTTTCTTTAGTAAAATTCCCATTCGGCATGTCTTTCAAACCAAAACACATCATTATTTCTTTATCTCTCGCTTTTCATTTTCTCTACTTTCTTTACTTCTTTCTTTCTCTTGTTTTCTTCATTCTTTATTTTAAAAGAATTTGAGATTTGAAATTTATATTGATCTATGATTTTGCATTATGACAATTAACTTGTTCTTCTTGTAACTTTAAAACAAGATTTACTCCCTTTAACCTTAAAGCTTTGCTTCACTTGGCCTTTAGTGTGGAGGGTGATCCTTGAATAAGGTTTAATGAAAGAGCAAATCATTAGGTTCACAGAGGATTGCAAAGGGAATAATTTTTGCTTTTATAAAGACATAGAGAAAATTTTATTGAATAACTCAAAACATTATATTGCACTTATTTTTTCTTAAAAATTTTGTTTTTTAGTTTATTATCAATAAAAAATCAAGTAATGCCAAAATTCATGTTTGCAAGGAAACTTTTGTGCTCAACTCCTCAAAATCTGCAATGAAAAATAGTGGATTACATTTAAAATGATGAAAAAGAAAGAAGGCTCAAAGATTTTGTTAGGAATATAGGGTTAATTTTGTTTGGTCATCATGCCCAAAAATATAACTAATAAGCAACTTCTTAGGGATGGTCACGAGAACCGTGTTTTGGCTATCAATAAAAGAAATAAGATTTTAAGCACAATCTTGGCACACATTCAATTGCTACAATTAGGTTCTCTAAAAGAACATTTCATTTATTTGATTTTCAAAGAAATTCATAAATTTTTGGAGGATTCATTCTATCAATCCTTATTTAGGGAATCATGGTTTGAGATCCTTAAAGTTATTTCCCTAAAGTATTAGGTCTTTCAAATGATCATTGTTTTATCCATAGGGAAATGAATGCAAGGGTATTAGATTATTTTCAACATTGATCATTAGTATTCTTGAGACTTTTCATCACTATGCTTTTGAAAATATCTACTTTTAGGAGACACTCTTATCTTATGAAAACTTTTAACATGCATGCTTCACAAAATGATGTTAATTCAGAGACAAGGGCTTTTCAAAATAAAGGTTGTTTTTCTGCCTTGGATGAGCTAGCAGCAGTATTAGGGTATTTCCCTTAATTTCATAGCTTTTCAAGATAAGGTTTGCTTGCATTTTCTCTTACAGTTTCATTAATCTTTCCCATGTTTCACAATAGTTTGCCTCCATCATTTTCTAACCATGCTAAAAATTCCTCTCCCATGGTCAATAAAATTTGATAGTTTCGACATTTCTTCTTTCAAAGAAAAAAGTTCTTTTAGAGAACTTTTAAATCTGAGAAAACTTTGATTCTAACCTCTTACCCTTTGAAATGCATGTCATGGATGCATGTATCAATGCATATATATGAATAGATGCAAGGATGAAATTAATGTAATGTCAAAGAAAAGTTTGTAATAAAAAATTATGAACAAATATATACTAAGGGTCTATCATCAAAAAAGACTACCCAAAATAAAATTAAGGAAAAATGATCAATCTTATTATGGGTAGCACGATATTTGTACATCATATACTTGTGTATTTGTTATGGTGAAATAATATTGGTAAAAAAGGAAAAAAAGCAAAGAAAATTAAAAATTAATGTGAGAAAAATTTTGCCCAAGCAAACCTTATGTGACATTACAACGCCTATTGGGGCAAATGAAAAGGCTTTGTTGTCAGTGATGATGTAAGAACCTCATCGCTTGACCTACACATCTAGACCATGTAGTTAAGGATCGCGTAATCACTTGCAAGGTAAAAAAAGTAATTGCATTACAAGTGACAAGGTTCATTCATCATCATTTGATATGCGAATTAAAATGATAATGGCACCTTCTAAAGTGAAACAAAAATTTTACCCAAAATGATGATGTTTGATCATCATTGCTTGATTTACATGCTCAAAATGTAAAATAAAAAAGAAAGGGTAAAAAGTGTTCTCCTGTGTGTACTTATTTGATAACGTTTAATACCGGGTATTGCTCTAGCTAAATAAGGCCCCTATGGTTCATTACATGAGGTTCAAGTTAGATATCTAAATAGGTTCTCAAATCACTCCTCGAGCCTGAAAAGAATTGATGAGGTACCCTAATTTTTAGCCATCACTGGTTTATATAGGAAAGGGTTCAATTCAAATAGGAGTATCTTTTATTCCTGCAATATGGCCAACACCTCAGGTAAGCGTAGGAGTTTGCATGCAATAGGTTTTTTACTAGCCTAGATAGATGTCAAAACCTTATAAGGCGAAGCTACTTCATCCCCTCCTAAAATATTTGTTTAACCTATGGCCCCTTGATATGCCTAGCGGAGAATCTAAAAGTATGTATGTGCACAGGGCATGCCAGGGAACAAACAAACCTTTTATGACTTGAAATTTCTAAAAATAGTGAAAACCCTATCCTAAATGCCCCCATAAAAATAACGCTACAAAGTAAACAAAAGATTAGTGAAAAGTATGGACAATATATTTAGGAATTTCCATATAAAACAAAAATATATAAAAAAATTCTACTTTGAAAAAAATTAGGAATTATAATTAAATACTGATTGAAACAAAATTAATTAGAATTTAGTTAATAGTGATTAATTTTAGGCCAAACTCTCTAACTTGTCCCTAATGGAGTTACAAAGCTATTGCAATGTGGCCAGGATACAAATTCTGACCAGCCAAACTTAAAAGGCAGATGTACCATTTGTTCATATATATATCATTATTTTTTATTTTTAGGGCCCTGTCATTATTATTATATTTTATTTTCTTGTTTAGGGATTGAGTTGTTGAGATGAATCATTCACTCGACTTACAAAATAGCTATTTATTTTTTTCTTGGAGTTGCCACCAGTTTAGTTTGGCTAAATGAGATTGGTCACCGATCGGAGTTTGTACTTTAAGGGTTACGAAACCATTAAAAACAAATTTCAAGGTTTACGATAATACTAGAGATCACTTGAAAGAGTCTGGGAGTCAATTACAATTATGAGTAAAGATTCAATCCATCTTATGATGCCCGGTAATCAGTACCTCTTTAATCACGTGTAAATTTAAATATGATTTTTATTCATATTAATATATGATATTTAGTTATACTTCCCATATCTCAAAATGTCCCTAATATAAATTTATTGTTTTGTTGGGGAAAATTGGGCTTTTAATATTTTTTAAAAAATCAAAATGCCTTTCGTACCCTACCAAAAAACTGAAGGAAAATAAAAGGTTTTAATTATTGTTTTTTATACCTCACCGAAGAGCCGAAGGAATAGGGTAGATTTTTAAAAATCAAAATATCTCTCGCATCCCACCGTAGGGCTAGAGGCATACAAAAGGTTTTACTTTTAAAATTTAAAAATTTTGGATTATTTTACAAAGATATATGAATTTTATTTGAAACAAAAACGAAAGACCTATGACTCGGTCTAGACACTAAAGTGCTAATTTGAATCTAAGGACTAAAAAGATAAAAGAAAAACGAACCTATCTTTAAAGTATACCTTCGGCATAGAAACACCCGATGGTTACTTAAGACTAGGTTTTAAGAACAATTAAAATATCCCTAAGGCTTACCATTGACACTAAGGCACCCGGTAAATTCTTAAGATTTGGTTCTAAGGAAAATTAAAATATTCCTAAGGCTTACCATCGACACTAAGGCACCCGGTAACTACTTAAGATTGGGTTTTAAGGAAAATTAAAATATTCCTAAGGCTTAACATCGACACCAAAGCACCCGGTAACTACTTAGGATTGAGTTTTAAGAAAAATTAAAATATTCCTAAGGCTTACCGTCGACACCAAAGCACCCGATAACTACTTAGGATTAGGTTTTAAGGAAAATTAAAATATTCTTAAGGCTTACCATCGACACTAATGCACCTAGTAAGAAAAATTACAAAAATGTCCCTTAAGGATACCTTCGACATGAAAATACCTTGGTACCCCTAATGGACTCAAAAATGACCTAAAAAGGCTAAATGAACCTTAAACATTCACCTTTGGCATAAAAGCATCCTAGTGAGGAAAAATTATGAAAATGCCCCTAGGGTATACCTTCGCCATGAAAGTATCCCGATACTCCTACTGGACCCAAAGATGACCTTAGAAAGCTAAAAGAACCTTAAACATTCACCTTTGGCATAAAAGCATCCCGATTAGAAAAATTATGAAAATGCCCCTGGGGTATACCTTCGACATGAGAGTATCTTGATACCCCTAATGGACTCGAAAGAACAAGTAATGATGATTCTTACTCTAAATGGGTAATTTAGATCACAAAAATGACCTAAAGTAAGAAAATTGCTAATGGGTCCCCAAATTAAAGTAAGAAAATTGCTAATGGGTCCCCAAATTTCTCAAAATTGAATATTAGTCCTCAATTAATTAATAATGCTAAAAATATTTTTTTTAAAAAAAGAAAATACCCGAAATGGGTGATTTAAATTTTAAAATAACCTAACACGTGAAAATGCTGAGTCCCTAAATTTTCAAAAATTATATTTTGTACCCTACTAGAGAACTAAAAGAATATGAAAGGTTTTAATATTTTTTGCACCCCACCAGAGGACCAATTGAATGCTAAAAATATTTAAAAATATTCTAAGGGAGTGATTTCATGCTAGAGATAACTAGTTTAGCCTAAAAATGCTAGATTTCCCTAGTGGTCCTTAAGCTTCCTTAAAATTACAAATTGGCCCCAACATGATTAAAATATAAAATTAAGCATTAAATAAATCAAAATAACCATGAAAATTACATAGAAAATTACAAGCAAGATTCGGTCACTTTTTTTTTACCTTTAGGGCAAAATTTTCAATTTATTACCTTTATTACTTTATTTTATTTTATTATTTTTTTATTTCATTCCTTAATGGAGAACCAAAAAGATACGAAAGCTTTAAAGACTTTTGTGCCCCTTACGGATAACCATGGGAATATTAAAAGCCAAAAATATGGTTACAAATTTGATTTTATTATTAAAACTTAAAATTTGCTATTTGGTCCCTCTATTTTTACATTTTCAATTAAGTTTACATATGATTATGCATCTCTAAAATCATTAAATCATGCAGAAAAATATATACAAACATTTACAATATGCCATGTGCAATATTAGGACCAACATAATACACCCAAAATTACAATTTTACTATACTTTGCAAACTAACCCCTAAACTTTTAGACATTTGCAATTTAGTCCTTAATCAACCAAAACCATCATGAAAACACATCATTAAGGCATGAAATCAGCTTGGAATTAGAAGCAAAACATGGCAAAAATACTCATTAAGATTCGGCCAAACATGGGATTTGTTAGAACAAAAAATTTCCACTTTTTTCGGTTTAGTTCCTAAGTTTAACATTTGTTACAAAATGATATATTAATATTAATTCCAAGCTAAAACTAACCAAAACCATCATCATCCACTCAAGATTAGGTTCGGCCAAGGTGGGATTCATCAAGCAAACGAAATTTTCATAATGGAAAAACAAGTAAAACACATGTATACACCATTTTCATGCATAAAAACACAAACTTTCAAACATATAACAACCAACTTACCACATATCAAGCAAGACAACATATATACATGTGATATTACAACAAAATGACAATGAAATCAGCAAGAAATAAAAAGGAAGAAGGTGATTACCTTGGCTAAAAATCAAAGGGGCAAGAGTTTATCTTATTTTTATTTTTTCTCTTTTTTCTTTTTTTTTTCTTTTTTCTTTTTTTTTCTCTCCAATTTTTTCCTCCCTTCCCCATCAAACTCCTTAATGAAGAAAAATGTCCTCTATTTATAGATGAAGGGGTGGCAATATTGCTGCCCAAATGAAGTGGCTGAATGGTCCCCTTTTCTTTTTCTTCTTTTTTTTTGTTCATTTAATGTGAAGATGGCTTGTTAGCTTGGATAAGCCTAATTGTTGTCATAAGCCCATGCTCTTGTTATCTTTTCTTACAAGCCACTCTATTATCAAGCTCATGATGAAGTTGATCAGCTCATGTAATAGGTAATTAGGATGTGACCAACTTGGTTAGAAAGTAATTGATGAGAAAACACGCTAGTTAGCATGTAACTAGTTAGAAAAAGTAAATAAAATCTCAAAAAATTAAAATAAAATTGGAATTAGTGTTAATTGATCATAGACAAAATTTTAGAAATGAAATGGAGCACATCTCTTAAAAGTTAGGTAAATGTCCATTTTAAGATAAGCATTCTAAAAAGACGTTTTGTACATAGAATGTTTTATTACCTTTGGTAATAGGATTCCTCCCTTAAAGCTGACAAAATCACATTCCTGTTAATCTTACATGCATTATTTGGTTGACCCTTATTAGTTGTTTAAGGTGGTTGTGCTATTCTTTTGGGAAGAAAATGGTATCAGACATAAGTTGCCTGAATCCCCTCTAAAATATAAATGAATAAATAAAGTGTTATTTTTATTATAAAAAATTAATATTTAATATTTAATATTTTATTTTTTCCCTTAAAAGAAAGTTACACATTAAACAATAAAATTTATAATTACAATTTTTAAAGAATATTTCATTTAAGAAATAAAAATATCAAGTATAAATAAATTTGTAAGTAAAATTGTTTTAATTATTAAACTAATTATATTTAGATAAGTTTAATTTTAGGTTGTAAATTTATTTAAGTTTAAAGACCAAAAACATTAAAAATATAGGTAAAAATGGTAGATTTTTCTCATTACTAGGGGAATGTTACATAACCTCAGAAAAGGATGGTGATGACATTACCCCTTATATTACCAAATCTTGCTATATTGGTAATAACACAAAATCGAGATTCTGATATATTTTTGAAACAAACATGGTAATGTCATGACAAAATATTACATTATCCTAGGTAATGTAATATGATCCCAACCAAATGCCTCGTAAAAGTTAAAGATAAAGCTAAACGTGTTTAGTCTTTTGGCCGACTCTTATAGGTACTTTGTCAAATGCAATAAACTTGTTTATGTACATTTATACATTGATTACATATAGTTATCATCTTGCAAGCAATTTGCATTCTCGATGAAGTCCAGCCTCATGCAATAATAGCATTTAAAAGTTACAAAAACAAGAAAATATGGCAATGGAAACATTAAACATAAAAGTAGCTAAACTTTCCTACGAATCGTTGAAGGGAATTGATGTGTAGTAAACAAAAATCAGAATAAAACTAAATCACACATTTGTAAAAGGATTACCTAACTCTAAGATATTGTAATCTTAAGTTAAATCTGATCTGCAAGATCTTTAAAGAGTGGTGATTGAGATCCTTGATAGGTTCTCCAGTGCCACAAGCAACACACTTGTCTTGCATTCAAAGGTGATCCACATGGATGAAAATAGGAGTTTTTTCAAGGATCAACGATTCTCTAGTGCTAGCCAAAAGACTCAAGGAGTCTTAACTAAAAGATGATTACAATTCATTTCTTTCTTCATTTAATGTGGGGAAACTCAGGTATAGTGTTTTCTCTTAAGGGATAGAAGAATGGTGCAATAAAAGAGGAAAAAAAAGGGTGGAGGCAATGATGGTTTTTCCCTTTGGGGTGGCAGGACTTGGGAGAACATGATAAAACAATAATCACTTCAAAAATGTTACTTTTGGTTCCACTAAAACTTAGCCTTCTCTACTTTTTTTTTTATTTTAGCAGAATTTACTCTTTTCCTTTTAGAAAAGTTTTGATCAAATCATACTTTCTTGCGTGGTGAAACTCTTTTCACCTTAATTAATTCAACTTGATCCCAACTCTCTTCACTATGGCTGCCAAACCATGCACACTAAAAGACATAAGTGAGCACAGCCAAAGCACAATGAACCTAGACTTCATTCTAGCTTAGTACGCCATTTAGCTAGGTAAAGTTTCTTTATAGATTTAATATAAATTAATCTCTTTATTTATAAAATAAGTAACTTAATTTATCTTATTTCATTATCACATAATTAAATTAAGATAAATAAGTAAAAACTAATTCAGATAATTTAATAATCCTTTCATGAATTTTTATCTAAAATAAATTAAATTACAATAATTTTAATTTAATAATAATCTTATTAACATTAATTATCTAAATAATTAATATTTTGATAAGATTATCCAAGGATTTTGGCAAGGACATTATCCACCATATAATGTCTTAATTTAGACATTATCCATCTAGACATAGTGTTTAGACATTATCCAGACAAAACAATCTTATCTATTATGTAGAAGACAACAAAATTTTAGATTTCATAAAGTCTAAATTTTTGTCCTAAATTAGTTCTGAATTGAACTTTTTCAATTAAGTCCTCCATTTAATCATCTTTTATTTAATTAAGTCAAACTTGATTAAATCTTGATTTTAATATCTTCCTATTATGTGTGACTCATTGGGTTCCAACATGTTGACAACAAACATAATTAATCTTATTAATCATTTTCATAGATCAATAACGGGATCTAGTAATCCATCATGACCACATAAATATTATAAAGTTGATGTGACCTCATCAAACCTTTCAGTAATCAGCCTATTAGTGTAATATGGCCCTTTCACCATATATCTTGAAATAGGCATGAGCATGGTACATTGTTTACTCATGCTTTAAGCCATGTTAGATCTAGCAACTCAAGGTTAATGATCATAAATCTACAAGGAATGATTGCTCATAATTCACTGTGCTCTGACCAAATACTTTAATATGATTAACCTTAGTCAAGATCATTAGAGATATGTCTCTAATGCTACTCAGAGTGATGAATCCTCTCTAGATCATGCATCCACCTACCATACGGATCATGCCATACTTAATGTACCCTTATTTGGTATCCATCTATTATGGATGCGCTCATAGTAAACCTAAGTATGACGCTCCTCAAAGATGACTTAGGATCACAAGTTTGAAGACTATTTACATGACTGGCCCATAAGAACATATTTCATAGACATTTGAATGACTAATTCCGCATGAAATTCTCATATGAGCCATACATGATTAATAAGTTTCTAAAAAATAAATAGTTGTCTGCTATCCCCAAGTATCCCATATACTTTATCTTCTATAAGATCAAATAGTTGCATGCATCTAGTGCATAGAGGCATAGCATATACTAGTCTTTGCGCATTGTCAATGCCCTATCTTGACAGTGCGATAACTAGGAACAATTTGTAGAAACATGGCTTTGATGTAAAAGATCCCATTGTTGTAACTTATTATTATTTTTACGAGGCTATTATGTTGGTGCAAGCTTACAAATGAATTATTATGGTTTGTATTAGCATTTAGTCATTTTATGTAATCAAACATTATATTTAATTAATGTTATAAAGGTATTTCTTTATCTATAAGATTTAATTGTATAATTGTTAAAGATATCTTATGTAAATAAAGCCCACAAAAAACATTGGCCTTGGAAAGGAATTATTAAGAGTTGTAATTATGAGATCCCTATTCATCTATGTTTCTAAAATGTTCTTGGTCATCGTATTGTCAATAGAAGGCATTGACAATCCATAAACACATGCATATATAAGCCTTCATGCATAGGACACATGCAATTAATCTCATAAGTTAAAGTTTAAAGATACTTAGGGACATCATATCGATGCTTGTTATGGTAATAAGCTCATTGAAGATAACCCGTTGTGACCATTCCATTTGGCATTTCACTCAAGTACTATAGAGATACTTTCATGTGTTAGTAGCATAGGTGATCCTTAGACTTTTGACACTAAGTCATCTTGTATAAGGAATGTTATGCTATGATTCCATCATGAATGAGTGCACAATATATGGATGCTTATGGTAAGGTGGTTTTGGGTATGGCATGAATCATATGGTAGGTGAATGAGTGGTCTAGAGATGATTCATCACCACTAGTGATATAAAGGGACATATAAGTTAAACTTCTTCTATTATTAAGAAGCTTTAAATGTTATATTATAGTTGAGGGATATAATTTCATTAATAGTTATGAGAATAATCATTATAGCATTAAAACCTAACCAAATGATTACTTTATATAAATTATTGACAATTAAATATGTTCCAAATTCATACAAGATATAAACAAGAAGTATAGCTTCAAAATCTTTACTTCGTAGCATATTGGATGCTAATAAGTTGACTGGCTAAATTTTATCGACTGGCTTTGCAACATTAAATTTGTTTTAATGCAAAAACATAGGGCCTATGTCCTTGATGAGCCCGTACTCAACAAGCAAGCTACTGATGCTTTTCAAGAAAAACGAGATGCTTGTAGAAGGCATAAAAATGAATTAATGCAAGCTATATGTGTGATGATTGCTAGCATGGAACTTAATCTCCAAAAGTAACATAAGGGCATAAATGCTCCAGATATTATCCTAAACCTTAAAGAACTATTTGAAAAGGAAAAATGTACTGAGAGATCTAACATCTTAAACGAATTGTTCTAAACCAAGATGTTAAAAGGTACTCCTGTTAGGATTTTTGTGCTTAAGATGATTGGACGGATCACATGATTGGAATAGTTAAGTTGGTCTAGGATGATGAGTTAGCCATTGAGTTTTCTCCTTTTTGCTTTCTATTTTTCATAGTTTGCATTAAACTTCAACATGAATCATTTAGAGGCATCTATTCCAGGATTATTGAACATGTTGACAATAGTAGAGAAATCTTTCACTAATAAGAAGGTTGTCCAATTAGTTACTTCTATTTCTAAGAAAATTAAAAAAAAAAGGAAATGAAGATGGGATATCCCTCTTGGCTTAAAGAGTTTAAAGCCTACTAGTAGGGTCATGATTAAGGAAGGCAATGACAAGGGAACTTTCCATCACTATAATAAGCATGGACATTAGAGGAGAAACTATAAAGACTACCTTAAATCTACTTAGGGTAAAAAAGTTAAAGAGAGTTTCTACCTGAGGTATAAATTCATTTACTTTTTTTTAGCATAAGATGCATGTTTATAAGTTTGACATATTGTAGGGACCAATGACAACGACAAGGAGAAATAAAAATGAAGATGGACTAAGGAATTTGCAACCTAGTTAATGCAAGTTGAGTTTCCTAAGTCATTTTAAGGAAGTTTTAAAAACTTTTATGATTTATTGTTTTGAATAATTGGATGTATTTATTTTGATATTTTGGGTTGATTATTAGGAAATTTATTGTTTAGGATAAATGTTATAAACACATATATCTATCATTGATGGCATAATGATGCCATGCACTTTTTGAATTTCCTTTATTTAAATAAATCTTAATATAATTGTTCAACAACTTGGTCTATCAAAATTATATGAATTAACTAAAATTCAATTGAGAATTGAATTCCCTACAAAATTCTCATGCATAATATTTAGCGGGAGTGTTCATGAATAATTAGTAGTTAATATTCATAAAAGGTGACAAACAAAATTATAAACACTTTGATGTAATATTGGAAAGAGTTCTAGCAAAGAAATTGCATATTTATATCCAAGAGCCATTAAACAAGTCATTTTCTTAAGGCTTGCAAAAGTGATTACTTTAAGTTGGGTCCATTATTGTATAACAACTAATTGGAATCAAAATCTCATTGCAATCCAAACAGTTTTGTGACTCGATAATAAAGATTATCAACTTTGAATTAATAGTTGTTTCAAGTGCAAGAAAGAGATATTAGTGTATTCATTTGAACCAATCGAATTGGGACATGGGATATGTAGTCAATTAACTATATGCATGTTATAACTTTATAGTGCCAAAGGTTTTCCTTCATCTTACTGGCATGATTGACTATCATGCAAATGCTAATTGGATAAAGTGTTTGACACAATGGTCTTGCAAAGATAGTAATGAGTTATTATGATGAGATCCTTTGCATCAAAGACGTGTTTCTAAAAATGTTTCTAGTTATCATATTGCTAAGATAGGGCATTGAAAATGCACAAATACTAGTATATGCTAAGCCTCTGTGCATTGGATGCATGCAACTCTTTGATCTCATAGAAGTTGAAGTATATGGGATACATAAGGCTAGCATTATAGGTAACTTTTCCATAGAAACAAATTTACTAAATATTGCCTGTATAAAAATTCCATTTGGTATTAATCACTGAAGTGTCTATGGAATATGTTCTCATGTGCCAATTATGCAAATAGTCTTCAAACTTGTGATACCAGGTTATCTCGTATGAGAAGTATCATACTTAGATTTATTAGAATGGGTCCCTAATGGATGGAAACCAATAAAGGTACATTGGGTATGGCATGATCCATCTAGTAGGTGGATGAGTGATCCAAAGAGGATTCACCACTCTGAGTGACATTAAAGATATATCTCAAATAATCTTGACTAAGGTTAATTAGGCTAAAGTCATTGGCTAGAGCATAGTGAATTATGAGGAATTATCCCTCGTAGATTCATGATCATTAACCATGAGTTGCAAGATAGATTAAAGAATGAGTAAATATTATATCATGCTTATGCTCATTCTAGGATAAATGGTGAAAGGACCATATCACATTGATAGGCTAGTTATTGAAAGGTTTTGATAAGGTCATATTGACTCTACAACATTTGGATGGTCAGGATAGGTTGCTAGATCCTGCTCTTGATCTATGAACGTGATTAATAAGATTAATTATACTTATTGCCAACATGTTGGAAACCTAATAGGTCACGCATAATAAGATGGCATTATCATATTAAATTTAGTATTTAATTAAGTTTGACTTAATTAAATAAAAGATGATTAAATAGAGAACTTAATTGAAAAAGTTCAACTAAAAAGTAATCTAAGATAAAAAATTTAGCTTTGTCAAATCTAAGATGTTGTTTTCTATTTAAGACATAATAGATAAGATATCTAGATAATGTCTAAATTGAGACATACTATGTATAGATAAATAATGTTTAAATTAAAACATTACATGGTGGATAATGTTCTATCCAAAATCCTTGGATGATCTTATCAAAATATTAATCATTTAGATAATTAATATTTATAAGATCATTATTAAATTAAAATTGTTTTAATTTAATTTATGAATTTTGTTTAGATAAAAAATCATAAAATGATTACTAAATTAGCAAAATTAGTTTTTACTTACTTATTTTAATTTAATTATGTGATAATTAAGTAAAATTATGTCATTTATTTAATAAACAAAGAGATTAATTTAGGTTAAATCTCTAAAGTAACTTAACCTAGCTAAATAGCGCATGTCGCCACATGCCCCTTTGATCTTCGAATAATCCGAAGTGAATATGCACGACTTAAAAGATATATGGTGGTGAGGTAGAGTCTTTAGGTTATCCTTTGATTAAGATCTGAATTAGGTATAATAATATGAAAAGGAAAGAGACCATCAGGTGAATAGCTCATCTAACTAGTCTCGAGAGGTTGTCGTAAAGTGGCCATAAAATTTGAGTCACCACTAATCATTTTGGGCTAGGCATGATCAGATGCCTATTGAAAACAATATTTCGAGTTAAAAAACTCAAAACATCGATTTCAAGGTCTATGAGGTCCAGATATTCATCATTGGGTTTGGGAGTTGGTTACGCATAGGGAATGAATAGCACCCTCACGACGTCTGAAATTGACACCCACTAACTCTATCTAACTTCAATTTTGATTCAATCGGTTTCACTTTATCATTATTTTGATATAACCCCCTATAATGCATGGATTCTTGTGAAAACTGTAGATCCAAGTTTTGGAAGAAATTTATATCACCTATGCATCCTAAAGATATAGGGAACACAAAGATTTTTTATGAAAATAATCTCTAAATTAAATTTTAAAAATTCAAGTATTCCATGTTACGCATTGGAGAGATACCTACGCGAACATTGCCTTGTAATCTTTTGAAAATGATTTTAAAACATGAATGCACAATGTTCACTAAAAAAGGGAAACATGTTAGTAATACAAAAAAAAATATAATTATGTCACATAAGAACAATTACACATAAGACATGAAGGAAATGAGGGACGATAGAAATATATCTAGTAATTATCTTTGATTATTGAAGAATAACCAACATGACAACCTTGAGACACTTTTAGATTTGGTAGTAACCTAAGGGATAGAAAAAAAGGTTTTGATTAGAATGACTCAAGATATTTGAGAGAGAGAATTCAAATTTTTGGTGAAAAACGAGGTTATAGTTTCCCTTCAGAAGGTAGGGTTGGAGTATCCCTAATGGTGATGGGTTTAGATGTGTTCAAAAGAAAGCTTTGAAAAAAAGCCCTTTCAAGAAGTTTCAAGACAGAGAAAATTCAAACTTTAGGTGAGGAGCGGGTTAGAGTATCCTTTCAAAAAGTGTGGGGTTAAAGTATTTCCAAAAATGAAAAATTTGGACCTGTTCAAAAGAAGCTTTTGATTAGTAGTCCCAAGAATGTTCAAGAAAGAGAAAATTTGAGTTTTGAATGAAAAGCAGGATTAGATTATCCCCTTGGAAAGTAGGGCTCAAGTATCCCTAAAATAAAAAAAATTAATATTTTATGAAGAAAAGGAATATTTTGGATAAAAGGTATTTTAAAAATAGATCACGAGAGTTTGAATAAAAATCACTATTGTTTTAGCCTTGGGCCTAGAGGACTTATGTTATATTACGTGACCCCACAAGAAGTCAGTTAGGTTCATTTCAAGAAGTTCAAAAATCTCGATAAATGTGGTTCTTCATCTACAATGATCCAAGTGAAAATAAGACCCTGATAGAAAGATAATTCAGTGCTTTTTCATGAAAAAAATTGGAAATTTCCAAAAAAATTTGTTTGTTCCTAAAAATAATTTTTTAATGGTGGACATAGTGCTGCCATAGGAAAATAGAGGAGCTTTTCTATATTTTCTAGTTTCTCAAGACTAGACTGAAGCTAAGGATATCCTTCCATCTGTGATAAAAAGGAATGGGTAACATAGGCATCATGAATTCATTCAACAATCCTAGAGTAGTTTGGGATAATTAAACAACCCATTGACCCCACCACTAAGTAGGGTATTGAATTCAAGATCAAGGCTTAATATTTTAACCAAAAAGGGGTATTTTACTAAGAAAACAACATTTTATTCAACCAAGAATCCAGACCTACAAAGTTTGATTTGTCCCTAAGATTGAAGAACCAATTTAGTGAAAACATTAAATCCATGCAATTGGAGGTAGCATAGATCTAACTTGGGGGTTTTTGAAAATCAAATTTTTAGCAACAAACAAGCTTGCATTTTGACACAGAATATTATGAATGAAATGCAACATACATAATAGTGAACCTAAACAACATATTCAAATAAATAAAGGTGACATTTTGACAATGAAAGAACTAGCAAAATACGGGATGATACAAGTAAGATGCATGAAAATCTTAGACTTATAAATGACATCTAGAATGAAGCTATGTATGATGGTATGAACATTTTTACCAAAGAAAGCACGCTAGAATTTTCAAGAAGGCATTTATGTTTCATGAAACTTAGCAAGATGCAAGAAAATGCATGACCATACTTAAGACATGTTAGGATGAAGATTCAAATATGAGATGAATAAGTGAAAATAGATGAAACATGGCAAGAAATGCATGAATAGGGGTTATTGTGATGATAAAAATAAAGCATGGCATGTTTGACCATCCAAGCAACATTAAGGCACTAAGAGGATCATCAAGCCTAAGACTACCATAAACAAGACTACAATAATGCATGAAAGTCATAGAAGGGTCACGATAACATAAAGAGGCCACTAAGATGATGAAAAGGTTAAAGAATCAGAGAATAAGCAGAGTAAAAAACAAAAAATATACCAAAAGCTGCAAGCTTCAGACTTTCTTCTCTAAACATCAACTTTGAACTCACCTTCTTCCTTTTTTTTGGGGTTATACAGTAATAAAATGATGAAAAGAATGGGCTTTTAGTTAGAGTATGGATGAAAGAGAGTTTTGAGAGGAAATATGAACGAAATATAGGGTTTTAGAGGGCTTTTTAGTGATGGTTTTGAGTAGCTACGGGAATGGAGAGGAGTTTTTTGGATTTATGGTGGCTAGGGATATTGAGAGAATTTGTGAATATGAGTGCCTTCTCGATTGAAAATGTTTTTGAATTTGTGCATAAGCCTCTATACTTTTTTTGTATCTCTGTATGTTTTTCTCAGTTAAGGCAAAGTTGGCATATATAGCCATGTGACCATAAAGATAAAAAATGCAAAAAGCAAGGGCATTATAGGGATTTGATGCATGTACCTTATGCAAAGACAAGGTATTGTACTTAACTACCATGCAAACTCATTGGTTCACGTAGCAAAAATAGTGGATCAAGGCCACTTTATGTAGCTAAGCATTGAGAAAAATCAGCCTTATCCCAATTTGCATAATGTCATAAAATGTCCCTTGTTAATGGCTTTTGTCTCAATCTAATCACAAGCCCAAAGTTAAGGCCTGGTATGAATTTTGATGATATTTGGTGCAAGAAACATGTTTAAATTGGATTTTCAAATTAATGGTGCAAAGGCTGAAAAATGGCTTAAATTGCGCAAAAATGCCTTAGTGTATTGATACATAACGCAACTTTTGCCCATAAGTATCGATCAATGCAAGATGCAAGAAAATGTTTCAATCTTGAGACTTGGGGGTATTTATCGAGACTAAATAGGCTTATATCGATATTATTGCTTGAATATCGATATATTTGGCCAAAAATCACAAATTTAACTATTGCCAAAGCTTGTATCGATACAAACATGTTAGGTATCGATACCACTCATTAGGTCTCATACCAAACCATCTTGTATCCATACTAAATGCAAAATTTTGAATTTTTAGTGGTGTAAAAGCTTGATATTGATATTTAGGCACCAATATGACTTGCACGTACCTGTGGCTCTCTGAATTACCTCTTTTTAATCAAAAATAATGAGAAATTGACCTGTGCTTCTAAGGATGCTCAAAATAATTGCCTCCGATGCTTTGGGTGATGTCTTTCGATGCTTTAGATGATCTTTGGATAAAATAGGGAGTCTATAAAGTACCAAGCTAGAATTAAGTCTAGGTTCATGGTTTTTCAGCCAAATTCACTAATCCCTTTTTTTACAAGGTTTAGCACCATAGTGAAGAGAGTTAGGATCAAATTAAATTACTTAAGATGAAAAAGTTTCACCTATGTAAGCAAGTGTGATTTGATAAAAATGCTAAGTGTTAAATAAAAATTGAAATATTTTTGAAGTGGATGGTTTTTAAGAAGAAATTGCTCTATTAAATTCTCTTAATTGCCACAACCTCAAAGGAAGAAAAACCACCTTGTTGCAACCTTTTTCTACCTCTGCCATTATGCATTCTTCCCCTTTTCCTCTAAAAAAAATACCATTACGAAAGTGTTCATGGATTAGGTGAAAAAAGAAGAAAGCCACAATCATCCTTTTGTTGTGACTAATTGAGTTTTCTGGCTAGCACTGGAGAACCATTAATCCTTAAAAAACTCCCATTATCATTCGTGCAGATTACCATTGGAGGTAAAACAAGTGTGATGCTCATAGCCCTAGAAAACTTGTCAGGGAGCTCAATCGCCACTCATCAGGGATCTCTTGGATTGGATTTAACTCCAGATTATGATATTTGAAAGTTAAGTAAGACCTTATTATGTTGTTTTGTAATTTTTAAATGATATTGCTACATGAGGTCAGACTTTACCAGGAATATGGGTTCTTTGCAACTCAACCATCTTTTGACAATACATATGGATGTAAAAGATCAAATGGGTCATCTTATTGTATTTTTCGAAGTCAAGTTAAGGGAATAACTAGGTTGGACACTAGGCCCGAAGATCTAGGGTCAATGGCTCTAAATTTATCATTCCTTTCTATGAGCTTAGAACATTTCTCTAATAGCTGATACTTACTTATGTCCTTACTAGTCCCTACAGGCTTCTAACTGTTTGTCTTATCTTGCTCAAAAGCTTTATCAAGATTTGGGACTAGAGAATTGGGTGGTGAGGATCCGGCATTTCTTTTATGATACTTGAGAATTAAAAGCAAGGGTATTATTTGGTTAACATAAATAAATGATTGGAATGGCAGAATTGGCATTGGTTATGGATGCTACTTTTGGGATGCCTTTTTTAAAGTTTTAGAAACTTTAGTACTATCAAATAGATTTACATTGGGGTTTTTTGACCTTTTTTCCACATCAACAGTGCTAGTTTGTCCCTTATCCCTTATGGTAATTGATAATAGTTTCATTAACTTGGCTAATGAGCTTGCAACTCCTTATTTTCTTGAAGCATTTGCTGCTAAGCTTCCTTTTGCATAAGTTCAAACCTTTCAATTCTTGCTTGGTGATCATTTTCCATGGCTTTTTAAGGATGGCTAGTATTATACCGATGTCAAATAGTTAGTTCTATGTTTTAATCCCTTACACTTTTAGAGCAATGCCAAATTTGAATTTTGCTATATAATGCGAATAAGCATGATGTATTTATGAATGTAATGATAAAGAATGTAAATATATGCATGCAGGAATACTATATTAATGTACAAATAACAAATTATGCTAATATATAGGTGTGTGAGACGATTGGATTTTGGTAACAGCTCTGGAATAAGTATCTTGCAACATATAAATCATTCATTAATTACATTCATTAAGTTTGAAAGTAATCAGATCTGAAAATATCTGACACAGTTACACTGCTTGATCAAATTTTCAAGAAAATCTGATAGCTCCTGTCCGTGCTCTCCTATCGAGATGACATCTTGCCTTACTGACCTAGCCTATTTAATCATGTTGTATGCCTAGTATAGCCTACTTAGGCTTGTTTAATGAGGTATCTTTGATACTATTGATACTCCAGTCAAGCTTAATTTAGCGTGAGCCACTTAATATGCCATTCTCGTTCTATCTTTTTAAAAAACATCAACAACCTCTCAATCTGATCTTATTGAACTTAAAGGTAATGTTCTAATTCCTTTCTATTTTTTTTCTTTCTGAAGTGTTGCATATTCTTTTTTCAGATCTTAAATGTCTTCATTAATAACATCTTTCTCTTAACAAGGTCTTACATTTCCCTATCCCAAATCTAACACATATTCTACTTGGCACTTCTTTTCTTGTAGCTAGTGAATCTCTTTAAAAAAAGGAACTTTTTCTTGCTCAAGCTCCTATTTTAGGATCTCTACTTTGGAGTGGGAACTCATCAACTAGTACTTAAGAGGGCCTATTGATTGCCAATGATAAGGTATCATTAACTTGCCTAAGTATCCATTCTTTATATGCCAGTTTCACTATAGTCTCTCTATTCAGTATAATACGATGAGTTTTTTCTTTAAATTAAAGATATTCTGCACCTTTCCCATGTAGTCTTTTCCTCCATACTCAAACCTTAATGTATTAAGCTTGAGTTGCCAGCATAAATTGTTGGCAAGGAAATTGTCGCATAGCCACAAGCAACATATAACTGATGTTTTCCCTTAATTCACTAAATGGCACCCACTGATAAGACCTACATCTATACACAAATGGCCTAAGAATGATCAACGGAATTGTCCAAGTTACCTCATTTTTAAACTTCTTCATCCATTAATCCTTTAGTTACATCTTATGTCCATTTTCCTCTAGGAACTTAGTGATAGGACTAAAGTTCAGCATATTAAGCTAAAGCTACTTTTTTTTTTGACCTAAAAATGAGTAAGGAGCCAAACATAGAGAACTGACAAACAACCAATGAGGCATCCTTTGCTATTCTTTCTTCCAAAGTTTAAGGATCAGAGTTTCTTCTACAATGGCAAGAGAAGGATTAATGTAGCAGAACAATAAAGAATAGATGTCAACTATTATTGATAACTCTATAAAGTAAAGTTATGAAGTCTCATTATATGCATTGAATTAGGTAAGTCTTAGAAATTTCTATTTAGAATTTATTTATTTTTAGCAATTTTTTAATTAGTTTTATTTACTTTCCATATATTTTAATTACTTATTATTTAATTGAATTTCATATTTTTATAGGTCAAAAACTTGAAAGAGTTTTCAAAAGTGTAACAACTTAATAAAGAAGCAAAATGGACTCAAATTGGTAATTTCCAAAAATAATTAATTGAGCAACTTGTAGACCAAGTTTCTCTCTAGGTTTTGTTTATATATAGGACTCATAGGATTATAATTAGAGAGATTGTAGATAATTTATATTTTGATTTTTCTCTAATTTTCTAAACATGAGAGTAGCCATCAGGATTTTGCAATTGGAGAAAGATTGAAGAAATTGAAGATTGAGACTTGACAACTCTTAGTTTTCTCTTTCCCTTAATTTTTTTGTCTTTATTATAATGTCTATGATGGTAAAACTCTGATGTTTTATATTTTATTTAATCAATATGAATTAAATTTATTTTTTTAGGATTGCAATGGAACTCAGCATGTAGTTTAGATTATTTTACTCCTTTTTCTTGATTTAATGTTATTTGAGTTTTTTGTTCAGTTTTACTCATAATGTTTCTAGTTGTTTGGCCACCAATTGATTGATTTGGTAACCTTAATAAACTTGGATAAGGTAATTTTGTGTTTAGACTAGGATTGAATGACATATACTTCAAATTCATTTATTAGGATGAACTGATCTGCATGTTAGATAGGAATATACGAGCATGCCATATGTAACCAAATTAAAATCTAAGCATAATAAGTTTCTTTTAATTCAATTGCCATAGGAATATAGTAAACAGACTAAACGAGATATTTTAATAATAACGTCGAAAGATACTTATAAATAAGTTAGAAATCTTGGTTAACAACTCATTATCATTAATTAGGTTAAGAGGGTAAAGCAAATTCAAATGAATTATTCAGGGAAACTATAATCCTAGGCTTTTATTATTGATTAAGTAAATCCTATCTAATTTCTTTGTTTTGTTATTTAGTTAGTTATAGATTAATTTTACTTTACAAGCCTCCAATTAGTCATTTGGATTTGATCAAATTGTTTTAATTTTAGTACTTAGCAAATTTAGTTCAATTTCTCGTAGGAATAATACTTTACTTCACTACTACATTGCCTTTTACGATATGTGCACTTGTGTGGAAATCTGACAACAACTACCACCTTGATATACCCCAAAGCTTTTAAGGATATAATTAGCCCATAAATTGCTAAAGCAAAGGCGTACCTAACCTTTCCCTTATCAGATTGACCACTAATGATTGACTTCAAAATGTCCCACGAAATGCATACATTGTTTCCTAATTTGACACACATGAATCAACCTATTGTTTAGTGACCCCAAGCATAATGGCTAATCTTTTCTTAAAGGGCTACAATTTTGTTACCTTAAAGTAAATCTTATCAAACTAAGCTTTCTAGATATTCAGTATAATTATGCATTCTTCTATGGTAAGGACCAAATCCTCTTTGTTGAATGTGAAATATCTGTATGCTGGATTCCAAAATTGCATAATAGCCCATAGAAGTCTATGGTCAATTTTGATTCAAGTAAACAAATCTATATCTTTACATTTTCTTGAATGAGACTTTATCGATACAATTACAACTATACTCTTGAAGATTGTTCTGTGAGAAAACAACCTCAGCCTATTCCAAAATTTTTAATACATACACGAGTCGAGGATTATCTCCATGTTGCCTTTGTTCTCTGTTTAACTCACTTTTAACCATCTCAAAAGGTTAAACAACCAAAGTCATTGCGAGAGCCATGGCAAGATACCGATAAGTAGAAACTATCCCTTAACTAACTACTTCAAGATAACATGAAATGATATAATGCATGCAAACAATATAAAAAGGAAAGCACTAAGTTAGTATCATGTTCAAACATATTAGCAAGAATAAGTTAAACAAACAACAAGATAATTAATAGAAAAATACCTCGGTAGTATTACAATGCTCTAGGATAAGCACGAAAAGGCCATAGGTAATTTATTTTACCCGCTAAAGTCTAAATTGGTGTGGATAGCATAATGGCATGTTTGGGTTCAAAATTTCCCTATTAAGATGGTATGGCATCTTTTAGGATAAAAATTAACACTTATGGTAGTACCATTAGTTCATCACTACCTGATTTTAGGCTAACGTCAAGCCATCCATTAGATAGCATAACAGCCTATTTGAGTCAATTTTGTCAGTAATAAGATGAGATAAAGCCTCTTAGGACACTACCAATGATTTAGGTGATGATGTTTGTTCATCATCATCTAGTGACTAGCGAATGTTAAGCCATCAATCTAATAGCACAACGACTTAGCCAGATTGAATTTATTCCTTTATAGGTGAAGCTAGACCTTAAACGAGATCATGGTTGACAACATTCATTTGCCACCACCCATGGAAATAATAAGCATTAGCTATTGGCCAGACAGTATTAAGGCATGTCTCGACAAATTATTAAGACATACGATGTCTCATGGGATGCAGGATAAAAACATCGGTGACAATGTTTGTTATCGATGCTTACATATCAATTATAAAAAAGAGTAAAAGGTAAGAAGTGTTTCCTCGAGTATTTTATTCTCTAGATTATTCTAGTAGCATTTTAATATGGCTTGAAATGGTTTAGCACTTATGGCTCACTATAGGGGTTAGGTTAATTCTAAATCGGTTCCCAAATTGTTCCCCCATTTTGTAAGGACAGTTGAGGTACCTTGATCCTAGGCATAGCACAAGCTTTGCGGTATTTCTGTATGCCTATTTGGATAAGTAGAATACCATGAAAGCATAGGTAATTTACACCCAGAAGGTATTGCTTGCCCATGGATAATCAACATCCAAGGGTAAGTAGGTCACTCTAAGGTACTTAACGGTATTGCTTGCAATGGGAAGATCCACTTTCATCTATTCTAATTCTTCCTTATCAAAAGGGAGAATCATCCTCAAAACTGAGGTGCATAAGGCACAAACATTGTTTAAACCACTTTTCTCTAATTACAACGAAAGAGTGATATCAATTTTGAAATTACAAGCTTATACAAAACACTAGGATGTTCGACGAAAGGACTATGTGTAACTAAAACAAAGAACAATGGCATAAATAAAAAAACTTGAAGAAAGAATAAAACACCTAGAAAAATGCTAAGTATGGAGACATCACCTTAAGTTGACATTAGGGGTGGTGGATTAATTGTTGAAGAATCTCTAGGGGCATTAGTAACAAAAAGGAAAATCTAGGGCTCATGTATATCTTTATAAGCATAAAAATTTAATCAAAATTAAACATACGCAATATAATTAAACAAAAAAACACTTGGATTTCCTTAGGATCCTTAGGAAGAGATGTACATGCGATCGAACTGCAATTTAAAAACATGATTTATTAGTAATTATACCTACTTAGAGACTTATAACTCTAAACATAATAATCCCCCAAGAATGCCACATGGGTTGATTATTGCCGTCTAGTGGCTCTCTGGTGTAATTCAAAAGCCTTCTCAAGCCTTAACCAAAAGATATATAGCCAAAAAGTTTAGAACTGAAATGATCTAGGAATAATTCCTTTTACACTAAAAAAAAGGAAAGTAGCTATTTTTGATAGATGCAGGCAAACAAATCCAAAAATCTAAATTTTTTTATTCTGGTTAATTCTGTTAGGCTAAAAAAATTGATTTTTTAACTTCGTTTTGATCAAAAATGACTTCAGACCACTCAAAAACCATGTTTACACCTAGAAACCTTTTGAGACGTTGCTGTTTTGTGCAAACACCAATAAACAGATCCAAAAGTCACAATTCTTAATTTTGGTTGATTCCATTAGGATAGTAAACTGATTTTCTACCTTTATTTTGATCAAAAACCCTTTCAGATCACTCAGAATATGAATATACGCATAAGAGGGCTTAGGAAAGCATAGGGGTTGGCACAATATCCTTTAAGGAGATCTAGGATTCTTTTCCTAGGGTTTTCTAACAGCCAACTATCTCCCAAAAAGACTTAATGGTGTATATACATAGGCCTCATGGACTAGGTTTAGTTGTTTAATGAATGAACTAGACCCATCAAACAAGCCCTATGAGTGGCACTAACTTAGAGTGTTTTGCGGAGCATAACTAAACTATTTTAATTAGCTTGTCTAAGATTGGCCTAAATAGTAACTTAGTAATATTTTAGCCCAATAGCACAGCAGGGATGGCTATTCCATGTGCCAAGCCTATTAACAAGACTAACTGGGAGTAGTTCACAACTAAACTACATTAACTTGATAATTAGGGCTTTTAGCCCAACCCTTTAATTTACATGTTACATAATTCAATTCATAATTAAAATTTTTAACCCAAGTAAAACAATTTTTACTTCGTGTAAATAATATTAAATAATCATCAAATTATTTATTTTTTCAAACACAAAATCGAGATTATGTTTTAGAAACACTAATTAATAAGGCAAGCTTTGATCAACATCAACAAGGTTGCCATTACATATGGTCCCTCTTCACTATTCCTATTATTTGGGCCTTACAATATGTCATACATATTTAAGCATCAACTTTTGGATATCATATACCAAGAAAAGTGAATTAATCTCAGTGTATATCTGATGTAAAAACTTTTGTAAGTATTCTAATTTTGATCATATCAAAATAATCTTTGCAATTTTTACTCTATTAATCTAGCTCTCCAAGATGCTGGCATATTTCCTTATCATCCCCTATTTCTTTCTTCAAAAGAAAGTTTATGGACAATGCAAGGATATGATCCATGTAAAATGCTAATTTCTTTGAAATACATTCTATCATATAAGGCTGGATTAGGCTACCTCCTAACATCTTTCTTAAGAGCAATTCCTTAGAGATGTCAAACCTCTCATTATGATTATCCTTATAGAACAATTCTTTAAAGTATCAGATGATTTCATGAGCTTAAATAGCTACTTGCTCCTTTCAGAGTTTAGGCATCAAACTAGCCATCATCACAATATGGCTTGATCAAGGTCATCAATAGGACTTTGATAGATTGCCCCTAACCTAATGGCTATTCTTGGATATGCCATTCAATGTGACCCTAGTCAATAAAGTCTGGCCATTAAAACTTATTAGTATCACATATGATACTTAGCAATAGTCTATTAGTCATGTTATACTTATATCTATTATGAACCAAAACATTTTATAGTTCATAGTTTGTAATTTCAATCATTAACTAAAGTTTGAGAACTTTAATAATTGTCCTCATTATTTATCGAGATTATAACCCAAGAAATTCAACATTTGAATCTTTTTAATAAGCTAGGCACTTTTTTCATCATTCTTTAACCTTGGGGATAGCCTAACAAACCATGAAAGAACTGATTAGGTAGGTAACATGCTTAGAAATTACATTTCTATGTAACTCCTAGATCAATTGGCTGATAACTCTTTACCTAAAGGCATCATATATATTTCACTAACCATCAACTCTAATGCAGTAGGGTCAAGTTTGTAAGCATATAGACAACACAATTTTATTTGAGTAAGACCCATTAATTATAACTCAAGTAGCTCAAGTAGAAGGGACCTTAGGGATAGCCTAACAAATCTTTGCAGTGGAAACTCGGGTATCTTGTTATAATTAATGGAAGGCATCTAATCACGCTTAGGTATGGACTTAATATTTTATAAGGAATTTTTTATCATTTATCTTAGGTCTTATTGCTTTATTTGATTAGCATGCTTAGCATTTATCCAATCATATATCTCATATAAATTAAAAATAAATCTAACACATGCAATCTACTAGGATGATTAAAGACTTCATCTATCTAGTTTCCTTGAGCCAATAGGAAACTAGTTAGTCAAATTTCTAGGGATATCATACAAGGTCTTCACAAGTCTTGATGATGATCACTTTGGTTCTTGATTCTTGGAGTCATCTTCTTTACATCTCAAATTTACATAAATTCTAATCTAAACCTAAATCTAAATCTAAAGTCCTATGTAACTATTACATATCATTGTAAGAAACCTTGAGTTACATTTAAAGGGAGTTAGGTGTAAAGAGAATTTATAACCCATAATTTAAAGAGAAAGCAGGGTTTGTAGACCTTATTTATAAATAAATACCAAAAGAAAAATTCAACCATCCACAACCTAGCGATACTAAGGTATAGTCCATAATCATCTTTATGCCAACATAATCATATTATAAGCGTGAAACAAAATAAGCATAGCCAATATTACTTGGTGATCTTGTGTGTCATTTATATAAACCTTATCAAATAATTTTGGATGATTTATGAAATTATTTAGTAATTTTGGTTCCTTAATTAAAACATTTTTAATGAAATTCTTAACTTTTAGGAAACTTTTCTTAAAATGCTTATTACCTAACTTTTAGGTTTTTTGTTTTAATTAGGACATTATCTAACTTTAAGATAACTTTGTCTTAATTTGCACAAACAATCCACATTAAGAAACTTGTTTTCTAGAAACAACATTTTAAGATATTAAATTGGACATTACCTAACTTTTAGTTTGTTTGTCTTAATTAGGATATTGTCTAACATTTAGATAACTTTGTCTTAGTTTAGACAAACCATTTAACATGTAATATTTCCTAAACCATTTAAGAAAACAGTTTCCACTTTTTTGAAGTCTTAGTAATTGATCCATATTTAATTTAATTAATAAAACAATTTTCTTACCTGATTAACATTTATTCTAATTACATCAGAACAAATCCTACTCCAAGTAAGATTAATCATTTAAATTAAATATATTTTTCTATTAAATAATTTAATTGAATTTTAATTTCATGCTTATTATATTATCCATTCATATCTTAAATAATTTAAGAAAATTAATACAATTAGATAATTAGCTATTTGATAGTAAGTAAAAGTTTTAATGGAACACAACCTCTTAGGGATTCATAGTCTAACTACTGGCCTGCTCCATGCATGGCTATCTTAGCCATCCTAATCCAACACAAAAATTATAGTCTTCCTCCCACTAAAATACAAGAAGTTTGCAGCAACTATTTATTGTCATGGATGTCGCATCAAGGTCCTAAGAAGAGAGACAATAATGTCGCAGGCCCCAGCCACACCTATTGCACTCGTTATAGCTTGAAATTGAAATATTTTGAACTCTGATTCTAGCCTAATTTCTCTAGCAAGTTTTATGAACAATAATGATACTTTCAAGGTGGAAAATCATGGAAAATTTGTAGCAATGGCTGCCCAAAAATCAACCCCATTAGAAACACCAAAACAAAGCCACCCTAGCACTAGTCAACATTAACACGTTAACAGATGACTTTAATATCAATTTAATTGGAAAAAACATATTTCAAACTAATTAAAATTGATAATAAACATGGATTAAAATGATGGACAATTAAAAATTGTAAGGAAATAATTTCCTTTATTTTTAATTAATGAAATGGATCAAAAGAACATTGAAATAACTCAGAAAGCTAAAAACATGTTAAAACTTTAATCCGAATTAATAAAAACAATTAATTAATTATTTAAACACTTTTAAACAAGATTAAAACCAAAAATTACATGATGCCTAGATTTAAAATTAAAGAAGAAATTTTTAAGAATTTTACCAAAACTGAAAAATCATAAAATCGATATACAAATTAATCATATTGATTATCACCAAAACTGACATGCTAGACCATATGTTATCTACAAACCTTAGGCTCTGATAACACTAAAATGGAAAATCTGAGCTCATGCATATCGATATAAGCATAAAAATTTAATCAGAATTAAACATACGTGGTGGAATTAAATAAAGAAACACTCATATTTCCTCAGGATCTTTAAAAAAAGATGTACATATGATCGGACTGCAATTTAAAAAACATAAATATATTAGAAATCTTGCCTACTTATAGACTTATAACTCTAAGCATGTGGATCCCTCCATGAGCGCACCATGGATAGTTTACTTTGATCTCTTTTCAAGGCCACAAATGGTCTAAGTGTCCTACTTCTAACAGTGATCCACACAAATGCCTATTAGAGCCTTCATAGGTTCTAGTGGTTCTCTGGTGCTAGCCAGAAGGCTTTTCAAGCCTTAACCAAAAGATATATAATCAACAGGTTTAGATCTAAAGTGATATGAGTACAATTCTCATTCTGTTATGCTAAAAAAGAGAAAAATAGCTCCATAGAGAAACAACTATTTTTTGCAAATGTAGGGAAGTGAATCCAAAAATCCTAATTTTTTTTATTTTAGTCATTTTATTAGGCTAGAAAACTGATTTTCCACCTTTGTTATGATAAAAAACAATTCAGACCACTCAGAAACTATGTTTGTGCCTAGACACACTTAGAAAAATGGCTATTTTAAGCAGATACCAATAAGGATCTAAAATTCACAATTCTTGATTTCAATTGATTCCACTAGGATAGAAAACTGATTTCCTTCATTATGAAAATTGCTCTAAAGACATGAAATACAACTCTACCTTTAATGCCTTACATGAGATGATTAAAGTAATCACTGTAATCCATAATTCGGGAGGCAATTGGCTTTTATTAAGATTGTAAGCATTAAGGCAGTCCATAACAAAGAAATATAAGGGGAACTTAAAACCAGCCTTTAGGCTATTCTAACAACCAATTATATTTTAAATAAAATACCCCATAAAAAATCAAATAAGACACCATATGCATTATGGATGGTTTAAAGACCATCTTACAATTACACAAGTGTAAGGTGTTTTGCTAAGGTAACTATTCCTCTGCCAAAAAAGGTCTAAATTTGATTTAAGATTGTTGATTATGCATTCCTTAGATATATAAACAATAATGCAGCTTAACATTTTCTTGTGTGCAAGTCAGACAATTTTTAGATTCATGATAATTGAGTCTATGAAAGCTTTATTCTTTGAAGATGTATTTTCATACAAAGAAACACAGGAAAACAACACTACTAAGAGAATTCATGAGTCCTCACATAGTAATTTAGAAATGGTCGAAGAAGACTAAATTGGACCTCAAAAAATCAAACAAGCAAAAGTACTAACTATGTTTGATATAGATTTTCTAAATTATTTGTTAAAAAATGAACCTTAAAATTTTTAAAAAGGCTATGTCATCTCTAAAAGCACCATACTAGAAAGAGGCCATTAAAAATAAGCTAGAGACCATCATGCTAAACCATAATGGGAACTAGTGGATTATCCTTATAAACATAAGCCCTTAGGATCCAAATAGATATTCAAGAGGAGAATGAATCAAGTGGATTTATAGATAAGTATGACGCTTAGCTTGTAATTAAAGGATACAAGCAAAATTAAAGGTTCGATACGTACTCACCAGTTATGGGAATAACATCAATTTGAGTGTTAATAGCTATAGTAGCTTTTAACAATCTCAAAATACAATATTAAGATAGCTTTCCTAAATAAAGATTTAGATGAAGAAATCTATATGGAACAACTCAAAAGGTTTATAGTTCTAGGTGAAGAAAGGAGGGTGAGTAGGTTTGTTAAATCATTATTTCATTTAAAGCAATAACTAAAACAATGGCATAAAAAATTTGACCAAAATAACGTTGTCAAATAGTTTTCTCATTAATGAATACAATAAAAGTATATACATAAAGTTTACGAGTAAGGGACATGTCTTTGTTTATCTATACATAGATAATATTGTGATATTAGGCAATAGAGATAAGATAACTAGAGTTACTAAAGCATGGTTGACTAATAAGTTTGATGTAAAAGATATGGGTGTAGCAGATGTGATTTTAGGAATTAAAATTTCTAAATTATAAGATGGCTTAGTAATAATTTAGGATCAATATGTGAACATGATCCTAGAGAGGTTCAATAAGAATGATATCAATATAGCTAAAAACCTATAGATGTAAATTTACATCTAGAAAAGAATACTGATGATGCGATATCTCAAGTACAATATTCGTGTACAATTGGTAGCTTAATGTATCTTATGAATAGTAAAAGACCCATGATAGCTTATCAATTAATAAACTAAAAAGATTTATAGGTAATCTTAGGAAAGGTTGCTGGAAGAAATGGTAAACGTACTCAGATATCTGAGATACATCTTAAGTTAAGGATTGCACTATATGAGATATCCAGTTGTATTTAAAAGATACAATGATGCAAATTGGATATCCAATACTAAAGATTCGAAATCTACCAGCAAATTTGTCTTTACTATCAGAAAACTTGTACTAACAAAAAAACTATACTGCTTTGGAAATCTTCTAAATAAACATCTGTAGCCAGATCCACAATGAAATCTAGGTTTATAGCCTTAGTTTATACTAGAAAAGAAAGGGCTTCAAAGCTTTTTAGAAGATATTCAATGTTAGCCAAAACATGTATCGGTAATATGTATACATTGTGATATCCAATCTGCAATTGGTAAGGCACAAAGAAGTTTATATAATGATAAGTCTTGACACATTTGTCAAAGACATGATACCATGGGATAGTTACTCTCTAATGGGATTAGCTCTTTTGATTATTTAAAATCAAAGGATAACATTGGGGATCCATTAATGAAAGTTTAACAAAAGAGCAAGTCTATAAATCAAAGGGAATGGGACTTAAGGCTACAAATCAAAAGATACATAATGGCAACTAGCCTAGTTGACTGAAGATCCTTTAATCTAGGTTTAAAGGGACAATTGAACTATGTTAACTTAGTTTAAGCATTGAAAGAGTTAAATGCTCTTCCTCATTCTCATGGTGAATTAGTGTTGTCTACAAAGGAGTTAGGATTATTTATGCTTTTAATAATTCTTATAGCATGATGAAATCAAGTGGTGTATTACAAGATACTCTTGCTAAGATATCACTTATATGACATTAGACATGGCAATTTCTATGAGAAATAATAAGGCTAAATTCTCTAGAGCACTTAAAGAAACCAAGACATGTTTGGGGCCAAAATGAACATAACCATGAGAACCAAAGATGTTTAGAGAGGGATTGTGTGATACCTATTATCTTGGTTTAAAACAAAGGCTAAATAGTGCAAGACATCAAGTTGACTAACTAGCCTAGTAAATCTGATAGTTGTTGTTATGGAAAGTTCAAGGCCAAAAACTAACTTTGTTGATGCAATAACTATTTATAGTTATTCGCTATCATATTTGTAGTTAGTTTATCATTTTAATCAGACAATTTTCATTTATGCTTTGGATTGTTAGATACTAATGACATTTTAATGGTGTATAAATATGAAAGATATATATATGTTTATAAAGTTTTTCATATGGTATATGTAGGTTGTCATACATAGATACATAGTATGTGATTATAACACACAATTGATATCCATGTTGAATGGGAAATTAATCTTATTGTGTCCATTTAAAGAGAAAGAAAATTGGATGGTGTTGATGCGTGATGGGCAATCCTATATCGGTGAAGTAATGCCACGTTATGTGCTTTTATATAAGCATGGTTTCAATGTTGGTTTGGGCCCCAAAGGGCACCCAAGTTTTTGTTTGAAGGTTGAGGCCTACACAATTTTAAACCACACAGAAGCGCACCCCAAGCGGGCTAGGCTAGGTTCATGCTTGGGTTAAAGGTGGTGTTGGCTTATCTTTTTTGGAGCCCAAACTTTTAAAATATTTTAAGCCCAGCCTAACCAACCATAGTGTCAAATCAAAAACATATCTATGTTGTATCTATTCAAAAAAGGTTGTGTTTAAATTAAAACTTATCCAAAACAATGCTTCTTTGTTCAAATTAAAACTAACTGGAATAGTTTTGGTCATATGGTTTTTTTTTCCATCTCTTTGCTTTGTCTTCTGTCATTGTCTTCCCTTGGGAAAGTTTGTCATTGAGAGAGAATTATACTGCATCCTTCCTGGTTCTTTGTTGTCGTGATTGACTATACTTGCAATCTGTGACATGATTGAGGAGACTTGGAAGATAAATTGCACAAATATTGTCAAGCACCTAGGAGGTAGGCAATAATCATCCTAAGGTTAAAGGTCTCTAACCTTGACTCAATCGATGTAATTTGGATTAAATGTTTCCTATAATACATACCTTATTTGTATTTTAGTTTTACTTCATTTTTATGATTCTTGTTTATTGTAGTATTGATTTACATGTATTTTATGCGTAAATTTTCTAACAATAACTAGATGATATATGCTATAATTTATTCATAGCCAAATAATATAACATATAATATGTACATAATTTATACATATAATTAAAACTAAAATAACTAAGGACAACCAATATATAAATGAAAGATCTGATTGTCCAAAAGGAAAAATCACTTCCCTGAAATTTTGTTTATTTTTATTAACAATACTTTTTTTGGGTATTCGATAATTCCTTTTAAAATAATGGTTTTGAAAAAGCACCCTTCTCCAACTTTTTGATTTGATTGGCCTCTAGTCACTAAAAATAGCTTTAAAACTGAATAGCTACTCATTTAGCTGCTAAAAACCTACTTGTGACAGCCAAAAGAATTCCTAAATGAGCTCTCAATATGCTTACATTGTTTTAGATGTAATAATTTAAATAAAAATGTATCTCTAACTATTGTTGATCAAGAATGCAACCTTGCTCTAAGTACACAAAAACGAACACCTGTATAAGCCTTTTATTATATTTCTTTATTTCTAGATAATTACCTTATGATGGTGCACAAGCAATTTATATAGACTAGACTAGGGACTGATACTAGAAGACTAATTAGAGTTGTATCCTACCATTAAGGAATCTGTATTCTATTTAGTTACTAAAAATAGAGTTAAACTCTTATCACTAGAATAGCTAAACTGAATTAGGATTTACTTTATAATTTTACCTTAATAATTTGATTTAAATATCTTGGTCTATTTATTATCATGTGGACCACATAAAGTCCAACATTCTCCCACTTGGCCTATATGATAAACCAAGAACTCGAATAGGTGATAATTAAATTCAAAACTTTAACATGGCCATAAGTTACTCTAGCCTGACTCCCACTCAATTAAAGATTTCACATAGCATGAATCATGGCGGTAGTATTCTAAATGAATATTTCCTTCCATGTATTACAATGTATGATCATCTCTAAAAGAACACTTTATGAGATAATACTTTATGAATGAATTTTCTATAATCATTCAAGGTCCACTTGACATGTAATCTTTATGTGC